>OW026521.1:76790829-76870829 GCA_932274085.1 Protocalliphora azurea | reverse complement strand
AGAAAATATCTTACACGACTGTCAAATAAAAACTAATAGTGAAACAAACACAACGCTGTCAAACTCTTTTCATTTAAGAAATACTTACAATGTGGAAATTTATAATAGTATAAGAACTTTAAACACAAATAAAAGTCAGGTGTGGATGAAATTGGGAAAATTGATCTCAAAAACAATATAAACTTAATGACACCAGTGATAACGCATCTAATAGACCTAATAATTGACACGCTAAAATACCAAACAAACTAAAAATTGCATATGTACGTCCTATACTCAAAAGCGGCTCAAGAACGAATTTTGAAACAAATTTTGTCATAAGAGGACACTGTAACGAATTTTTTAAAAACTATTTATTATTAAGGAAGTTTCAAGTTAAAGTCAAAAACAATATCAGCGATCATGGATCATGGTGTTCCACAGGGATCAAAGTTAGGACCATTGTTATATCTGTTTTATACCAACGAACTTATCAATAGATTGTCAACATGTAAAATATTTGCCTATGTGGATGATACTGCGATCATAGTTGCACATAGAAACATAAACGAAGCAACAGCAATTATGCAACAACAGTTAGACACTGCCATTAGATGGTGCCATGACTATGGATTAATTATAAATGCGTCGAAAACTAAACTGATGCATATTAAATCCCCCAAACACAGATACGCAGATATAAAGCTCAAATTTCATAATATGGAATGCCTTCACAAAAACAGAATGAATAATATATCCTATGATAATGATCAATGTAACATAATAATCGAAATTGTTAACACATACAAGTACCTTGGAGTGCATGTTGACCAGAACTTTAAATGGAAAGAACATGTAGAGCAAACAAGGAAAAGGCTCAGGAAAGCTGCTTATATGCTTCACCATTTGAGTTACTGTTCAAACAATGTAGTATTAAGACAAGCATACTTTTAACTGGCAGAGTCACATATTAGACACGGTATTACAGCCTGGAGTAACTCGGTATATTGTAACAAACTTCAACAAACTCAAAACCAACTTTTAAAAATTCTAAAAACACAAACCAACAGCAGAACTACTCAAATAATGCCATTCAATCAATCTGAAAGTTTCAACAACATACCTAAAGAACGACACGTACTTAATGTCAACAATATATATAAAAGTACGTTAGCGATTGAATTCTTTAAAGACAGGAGATTCCTACAAAAAATCGAACATACTTACCAAACAAGAAAAAATACGGAAGGAAGATATAAAATAAAAAAATTTCACAACGAATATGGGAGAAAAACACTAGCAACAACTTTGCCTACCATTTTCAACGCTCTACCTATAGATGTCATTACGAAGGCCGAGAACATCAATATAAGAAAAAAGATTCTAAAAGATTATTTTATACCAGAACAGCAATGAATTTGTAATTTGTTTTAATATTTTAAATTATTTTAATATTGTAATAATTTTCATAAATTTAAATTCTAGAGAATAACATATTTTTTATTTTGTTAATTTACCTACAGACAAGCCGCAATGGCTTCGTATGGTAATAGTTAAACAATGAAATGTAATTTTTTTCTTGAATCAATAAATAAATAAAAAAAAATTATTATTATTATAATTATTATTATTATTATTATTATTATTATTATTATTATTATTACTATTATTATAATTATTATTATTATATTATTATATTATTATTATTATTATTATTATTATTATTATTACTATTATTATTATTATTATTATTATTATTATTATTATTATTATTATTATTATTATTATTATATTATTATTATATTATTATTATTGTTATTATTATGGTTATATTATTATTATGGTTATATTATTATTATTATTATTATTATTATTATTATTATTATTATTATTATTATTATTATTTATTAATAGATTGTATACATAAATATTATATAATATAAATAGTTTAATTCATTTATATTGTTATATAAGAATTTGTTTTTGGCATAGCTAGATAGCTGTAAGCCAGATTGGCAATAATTAATTTAGAAGTGCTAATAACATCATTTCGATATCGAATTCATTTAACATAATTTCTCAGTATTTGTATATTTAGTCAAAGTTAGTGTCATTTAAGGCCGTGATTGACTATCCTATTTAGTCGTTAGATCTGTCAAAAATGTATGTATGTTCAAAAAGAATGATAGTTTGGATTTAAAATTTGAATTTTCATAAAATAGCTTTTGCTATGCGGTCGGAGTTGTATTTTTTGGAACAATGTATGCTTTATTTGTTTGATAATATGACACCGACAACACATTGTCTTGCGATTTTTTTTTTTTTTTTTTTTTGAGTGGATAGAACTTTGTCAGATTTTTTATTGACAGAATAGGATGATTATATAGGATAGTGAAACATGGCCTTTAATATTCTAATTACGTCATTTTCACAAAGTTTGTTAAGACCAAAGTATATAATTATAATTTCACTATAAGCTGGGCATGTGCCATTGAAGTGGAGTGTATTTTCGGTTTCATGAGTGTTATAAATTGTACATATGATCAGCGTTACTTCTGAAGCATCTTGAGTTTAGATTCAATAAGCCACCTCTAGCATTAATAATTAAACTGGTAGCACGTGCTTATAATGTGGCAGTAAGTATCAAGTTTCGAATAAAGATCGTGAAATTGAGAGCTTAATGCATGAAGAGCCAAGTCAACATCATCATGTCTTTTGTATCCCCAAATTTGTGCAGCATATAACATTATAGGTTTAGATCCAGTCTCAAATATTTTTAGTTTGTTACTATTTGATATTTTTGGGTGATCAATGTATTTCGAACAAGTAGATATAATTGTTATTTTAGAAGTTTATTGAATAGATGTTTCTTAAAAGAAAGGCTGCTGACAATCTCAATATTTTCATTTTTTCTCAATTTCTCGATCTTAAATCTGATTCTTGGACTTTTGCTAAATATGGCAACTTTTGATTTCGCTAAATTAACTCTTAAACTCCATTTTTAAAAATAATTATAAAGAGCATTAATCATTTTTTGCAATACATTACGTGAGTCTGATAGGATGACAATATCGTAAGAGTATACGAAGACTTCAATATTTACGTTTGCTATTGGTAAACCTCCCGGTGAAACATCAGGAAGATCATTTATATATAATGAGAACAGCACAGGACTTTAGATACAACCTTCTTTAACTCCGGATTTTTACGGAAAGTATTCAGCATATATGAATTCATCCCAGATTCGGCTTTCATTATTTTCATGTAAGAGCTTTAGAATCCTTGTACATTTTTAAGAAATGCTAAGATATGACAATTTATAAAATTATCTGCTCCTTGGTATTATAACGGCCAGTTTAAATTTATAATATTAACGATATTAAATATATATATATTATTGTAGAGTTATCTTTTTTGAATCCTGCCTGGATTTCGTTTAAAATTAAGCCTTTAGTTAGTCACTCTTCTACGCTATTCAACAAGATATTACTAAAAATATTGCACACAGTATCTATTAGTGATAAGCCTCTATAATTTGTTGGTATACTTGGGTCACCTTTCTTATATTACGGAATCAAGATTGACTGTTTGAATGATGATGCGATTTTTTCCCGATCCAAAGTGAGCAAAATATTCGTCGGCATTTAAATTTCCTTTAAATACATATGAGGAGTCTTTTAACGAATTTGAAAAATTCCACCAATCTTTGCTGCATTTAACTTTATTTAATTGCTTTAGATTATTATAAACCTCCAACTTTTTTTCATGATAACGTTTTAGATATTTCGCTCTAGAGGTAATTATTTTACTTGAGTTTTTTTTAATTTAAGATATAAAGATTTGAGGTCCGAATACGGTTTTCTTGCAACGGATTTAAAATCCTCAATAAATTTTAGACAATTTAAAGAGCAGATACGATAATCGATAACGGAATTTCCCATAACTCCACAAAAGCTGAAATTTCCTTTTGCATCGTTTCTTGTTCTTCCATTTACTACAATTTCTCCTATATTTTTAATTACATTTAACAGTTGTTTACCTTGGGTATTAACGAGTTTATTCTTAGATCTTCTAGAATTGTTTAAATGAGGCAAATCTCTCAGTAAATTTCAAGATCAAGAACCTGCTCCTCACCAATACATGCATTTAAATCACCAATTATGCAAAATATTATTGGGTTAAATTTTTGTAAAAATTCATCAATCTTCTCTAGTTCATTCTTCCAGTTTGGGCAATTAAAATATTTGGGAATGAATTGTAATACATGTCCATCTATTTTGACTGATAACATTGTATGATTATTGACTGTTATAAACTTCAATGCGTATTTTTTCTGAATTTTTTTTTTATACCCTTACAGTCAACCACCACTTGCACAACCAGCTTTATGTATCTTTGATGCAGCAACCCACCTTAAAACTCCATCTAAGAATTTCTTTTTAACAGCTAGAGTACTTTGACATTTTTTTCCCACCCGCCATAACATTGGTTGATCGAGATTTATGGTCTATATATTCAACACATTTATTAAGTTTTTTATTTCATCTTTGAGTTTAATATTTCCTGTCCTAAGTTCGTCAATTTCTTACTTTATAACAGTTAAATCATCCTTTCTGACAACGTCACTCAATTTTTCATTCAGTTTTTCAAAAAGCAAACAAGTTTACTTCAGGACAACACATCTTGTTGATTATTTTCTGTCAATTTAGGTTCAAGGTAGGTTTGGTAGGTAGGTTGGTTGACTATTTTCAATAAATTTTTGGTAGGGCATTTGTTTATTGATTTCTTAAAGTATACCTTAAGGCGGAAACTTATTTTGCCACAATTAATTGCTTTTTGTTTGTTTCTTTCTTTCTGCACAGTTGAGTATTAATTGATCAGCGGAGTAAAAAGGAAGGAGTTGAAACATTTAAAACGATAAAATACTTAAGAACCCGAATTTTACACCAAAACTTCATATTACGAATATGACTTGAAATCTGAAGAACACATCACAAACGAAATTTGATTATTAAAAGTGATAATTATACGGAAATTTTTAATATAAATTAAAATAAAACGACGATAAATAAAACTGTACTTTTTTCGCTTACAAGACAGGGTTTAATATAATAACTTGAATGCTCTAAATTTCATTAAAAAATTTTAAATAAAAACACCTGTATCTCAGGTGTTATTTTAATAACGGATAAAATTTTCATTAAAGAAATCCAAACACTTCATTCAGTTTTTAGTAAACTGTGATTATATTTAAATAATTAATTTTAAAGGAAATTAATTAGTTAACTGAATACGAATTAAAAGATTAGAATTTATGATTTCAAAAATAACTAGATATTTTATTAAAACGTGGTGTTACCAGTTAGAGGACACAAATTAAAAGGCCGGAAAATAGCTTGTTTCATTTCAAACGATCTTATTGTTCAGTGGCAATTAGTAAGAATAATTAGAATTAAGAATAATTTATAGCAAAATTCACAATAGGTAAGATTTACAAATTTACATTTGGTGTAAATAATTGGTAAATATATAAAAAAATAAGTAGATAATACAATTAAAAGTAAATAATTATACAATAATTAATACATTAATAAATATATATTTTTTTTTCAAGAAAGAATTTATTGTTCAAACTACGTTTGAACATGGCGCCCACCTTGCATGAATGCAACTCATTAGCCGGAGGCGCATAGAACAACCGCCAAGGATTTAATAGCCTCAGTAATAACTTGAGTATTGGTTTGTGTTGGAGTGGTTGGTTGCTGCAACGAAATTGGTTGGTTAGCTCGTGTAACACGTTGACGCAATTGCTTTGTAATAACAGATTGACGTTTTGGATGTAGAAGAGTATAGTGGAAGGCATCGCATTTTCTGCATCTATTCATCGAGGGGCAAGCTCGCCAGTAATGGCTTCGTGCCAGACAATTGATACAGTACCTACGATCTTCTACAAATTTCTCATGTCTCTTAACGTCCATTCTTAAAAATTTGCGGCAACTTTTGATATGTGTAGATATCGAGTTCATGATGGAGGTTAGTTCGCTGAATGCGTTGGTGGTTATTGTTGTTGCTATTACGGCTGCTGACGCAACGATGATTGTTGTTGTTGTTGCCACGTCGATTGTTGTTGCTGTTATTATTGCTCCGATGATTGTTGTTGCTGGTGCTGTTGTTGAGACGACGATTGTTGACACTGCTGCTACGGTTACGATGGTTAGCATTGTCGTTGGTGTTACGACTATTATTCATATTGGGGGTGATAATCTATAATAAAGTGTAGATTAAGATTAGTTTAATTGCGATGACAAGATGATGGGATGATATAGGAAAATAAAATTAATAAGATGAATGTGAATAAGTTTGAATACTTATAAAGCCTTATGAGTTTATTTTAAAAATGGTAGATAACACAGTTTAACAATTGGGCGCGTTATAATACCCAATATTGTGCGAACATCGGCTATGCGCACATTATTATCTACACCGGAGTAAGTATTTACAATTCTACCTAATCGCCAATCATAAGGTAGTCGTAAATCATATATGACTACAACAAGGTCACCAACTTGGAGGTTCGGAACGGGGTTATTCCATTTGTAGCGCTTGTAGAGTGATTTTAAATAATCTTCTTTCCACCTTATGGCAAATTGGTGGTGAATCACCCTGATTTTTTCCCAATGGTTAATGAGAAATATCTTTTCTATACCAGGTTCGGGAAAAGCCATAATGGGTGCGCCTCTTAAGATATGATCAGGTGTCAGGGCAGTTAGGCCTAACGGATCTTCCGATATTGCTGAAATCGGGCGGGAATTTAAAACTCCTTCTATGTGAGTGAGAACAGTTGCAAACTCCTTAAAAGTGAACTTGTGAGCTCCACGTTTTAAGTGGAATTTGAAGGATTTAACCGCAGCCTCCCATAATCCTCCCATGTGAGGTGGGTGGGGTGGAATGAATTTCCATTCAAATCCCTAAGATACATACTTTTGTGATATATCTGCTGAAGCGGAAGAAAATTGCGACCATTGCCTGAAACTATTTTGAGGGATAGCCCCGTCTTCCAACGAATCGTGTGAATGCGGCGCGAAATGCCGCTGTGGTTAGATCAGAGCATGCTTCAAGATGGATAGCTTTAGTGCTGAAGTATACAAAAACGGACATATGTCCCTTAGTATAAGGAGCTTTTCGAATTTTAGAGGTTTTTAGTTCGAAGGGGCCCGCAAAATCTATGCCTGTGGTTTCGAATGGCATAGAAAGAGTACATCTTTGCTGAGGTAGAGGAGCCATTAGCTACGAGCAATGATTTTGTTTGAACATTATGTAGTTTTTTGCAATTACGAATAATTTTCTTGACCCTGATTTTTAGACGAGATATGTAAAATTCAGTTTGAATCATTCTGCACATTTGATTACATTATGCGTGGACCAGAAGTAAATGCAGATCATTTAAGTACATTTGGCAAAGTCGGGAGTTGCCTGGTAAAATCTTTGGACAACGCTTATTGTAAGGTAATGAGGATTCTGACAATTGCCCATTAACTCACATAACTCCATCGGTATCAAGGAATGGATTGAGAGTTTTGAGCGAACTTTTACTAAATATAGGTTGAGAATCTGAAAGACATTTGTACTCTTCAGCATAAAATCATTTTTGGGTTAAAATAAGAAGTCTATTTTTTTTACTAATTTTACTTCATTGTGTGTGAGAGTTGTTGACGAGTACGCGGTATAAGTTCTTCGCCTATGAAGACTTTTAGTGAAAAATCTAAAAATGTAAATAAAAAATATCATATTTTTCAACCGATACGAGAAGTATTTGTACTTTGGGCTCTAATTTTTGAGATTTTAATGGATTACGGGAAGGCCATTCTGAGGGAGGATTTGTGAGCCATAATGGGCCATGCCACCATAAAGAATTGACTTGCAGATCTTGGGGTCGACAACCTCTGGTGCCCAGATCTGCTGGGTTGTCGTTTGTGACTTTAGGTAATAGATTGTGGACTTGAGACGTTCGATTGGCCACATAACTCTCCCATGAATGCGGTGGCTTGGACAACCAATCTAAGATGATTGATCGGTCCATAACTTCTCTATTCTCCAAATAGAGTGATGTAACAACGTAATGTACTAAATTTGCTAGTAAAACCACTCCGCTAAGCTCCAATCGGAGTAAACAAATGGTTCTAAGGGGAACTACTTTACTTTTAGCGACTAACAAATGTGAACATGCTATATACTCGTATTTTTGACATCATATGTAAACAGTTACGCAATATGCCTCAGCAATTCCGTGTAATTCTGAAGTAAAGTTCTTAAGCAAGAAATGGAACGCAATTAACTCCAAATGTTACCGTATTCAACTGGTAGTCTTTAAATGGGCCGATGGGGTCCTTCTGAAAGATAATTCTTTGATATGATCTATCTTCGAGATGTATTAAAATTTGTCGGTATATTTTTTGAATGTCACCGCTAAAGGGTATTTTCGCCAGTTGAGGATTATAGTGATGAGATCTCTTTGGAGTGTAGGACCACTGTATAAAGTGTCATTTAGGGAAAAGCGAGATTTAGTTTTGCGTGAGGCATTGAACACAACTCTGACTTTTGTTGTCTTATGTTCTGGTCTAATTATCGTATGGTAAATAAAATTAAAAATATTTGCTGTCTTCAACAATCTCTCGGTAGGAGGTTTCCTCCTTGTGGTTAAGAGTGAGGTATTCTTCTAGAACTTAGTTATATTGTTCTAAGATTTTAGGATCTTTCGGGAGGTTCAGTTTCATTCGAGAATATTGACCTAGAGCTAGTATTCGTGAGGATCCTAAAAATTTAGTTTTTGGGAATTCTTTTTTAAAAGGTAACCTAACAATATATCTTTCACTTTGGTCTCGTGTAGTGGATTTTTCATAAAATTGTTCACAGATTTGATCTTCGGTGGATATGGGAGTAGAAACTGGAAGTTCTTTTTGCTCCCAAAATTTGCGAAGTAGATCATTGAGCGTTGAATTATCTGAGGGGACCAGATTTGTGTTAAAAATGTGAATCGTTTGAGTAGCAATTGAACCGAAGACGGTGTTATATGCAGAAGTTTGATCGCAAACTTTTTTCTTGATACCTTCAGTATTAATAAATCGTTCGCAGTCATTTCCGAGTATGAGGCCGATTTGTGCGGATTTGTTAAAAGTCGTATCTAACAAATCAAGATTGGTGAAATCTGAAGAATGTGGAAGTTCGAATGAAATGGAGGGTATTGGTTTAGCGATCTTTGGTAAGATTATAGAATTTACTGGGAATCTAAAGTTGCATTTTTTTGAATATAGTAGGAGATATTTATTTAGTTGCAGATCGTGACATGCAAGCAAATCCAGATACATCGTAATAAGATTTTTGAGTGGGAATTTTAAGGCGCTGAACAATTATTTCGGATAAAAATCTTGTGGAAGCGGGGTCAATGAGAGCCCTGACCATGAAAAGCTGACCCATATGTTCAATATGCACTAAAGCGGTTCTAAGTAGTATAGAATTATTATCAATTGACACATTTGTATGAACTCGAGAGCTTTGGGATTGTTTGAAAGTTGATTTAACTACTAGAATTTGTTCTTCATGAGAACAAGATTCACTTTTTCTTTGTAATGAATTCTGAGAGTACGTTTCAGGAGATTGCACAACGCTTGAAGAATTTTGGGTGCTATTCGGTTTTATTATGTGAAGTGAAGTATGGTGATTCATTTTCCGAATGAAGCATTTATTTTTGCTGGGACATTTGGCTTTAATGTGGATTGACGATAAGCAATTGTTACGAATTATATTTGTGAGAACATAGTCAATTCTTTGTTGGACCGTGTATCGTCTAAATTTGCGGCATATTCTTAAATTGTGATTTCCTGGGAAGCAAATGATTGAATTTGAGTCTGAGAAATACTAGAACTATTTGGGAAGCTCGTTCTATGCTTCATTGTTTCCATACTGGATATTTTTTCGATAGCTTCATATCTGTCCTTAAGAAACGCTTCTACTGTCTTCTGAGGCCGCCGCGGATATATTGAATAGAGTTTGTACAAGCTGGTCACCTAATTCTCTTTCAGTTTTATAGCTGTCTTTAACAACTGTCCAGACTTGTTCAAAACTGTCATCACAGAGTGGGAAACGTTTTACAATTGCACCAGCATCACCAGATGTTTTTCTACGCAAATTGTATAATTTTACAACTGGAGCACAATTTGAGCCATTAATATATAAACCCGTGAACATATCACGAAAAGACATCCATTAAGAGAGTTGCTTTCGTTTGGGGGGGTAGACTTATACGCGAAGAAATTTGAGATACATTGCTAGTTCGCGTAATTATGAGCAAATCTAACATATGAGATCTACGAACATAGTACGATTCTGAGCAGGCATTTAAATTTACCTTTGCTTCGCTTCTAAGCTCTATTGAGTTTTCAGATATAATATAAAGCATGAAATTCTCATATGAAGATTCTAACTTTTTCTATCTATTGTCAACAACATTCAGTTTTGTTTCAAGCATAGCTTCGGTTTGGTCTTGAATGTTTAAGTTACTAAAACTGTCACAAAAAGAAAGTAAATGATTGGAATCAAAAATAAATCTTTCTTGAAGATGGCTATTTTCAGCTGTGCCTTCACTTGTAGCTTTTGTAGACATGATATTAGTATAAAGGAATATAATGGAATAAATATTCGTTAGCTTTAGGGAAATGGATGTTTGTTAGCCCAATTAAATTTATTTAATAAGAATAAACAATTTGATTGATTTGAATGTTTAGTTAGTTTGCGTTCGATTTGATTTGAGTAAAAGGAATACTGTAGATGTATACATGCATATTCTTTTGCCGCAAAATTGCAAGTAATTAGGATGAGATTGTAGTTATTTAAATTTATTTTTCATAGGAATTAGATTTATTCAATTCATTTGAATAAATAACAAGCTTTGGGTTTGGATGTATATTACATGGATTGCTTATAAGCTATAAGCAATTATGTTTGGGAAAGCTAGTTAATTTTTTATTTGTGAATATTCTATTTGAATTGTACGAAAATACTACGCTTTGAGTTTATATAGATGTATATTATTTGAATATACGATTGCTAATGGGGTATAAGCAATTAGGGATTAGATTTAGCCAAATAAATTTCCATATATTTAGGAATTGTGAAAAACTTATATTATTTTAGTTTTAATTAAGTTTCCTGGGTCGATTGGATATAGCATTTATGGACTTCATAAATAGTTGATAACGATGCAAAATTTGAATTTAAAAGTTAAAAAACCAACTTAAAATTTTTCTTTATGTGTAATTTATGTGTTTATAATTAAAGTGGTACAAATTTCTCTTTGTAGTTTGATAAAATATGCCTTTTCTTTTTTATAGTTTTTCAAAAAAAAAAAAAAAATAATAATGTTACAGCTTCTCTTAAGTTTCAGTTTTTGTTGAAATTATTTATTTTAGATTTCCTTCTTTTTATTATTTGTTCAACGTGAGATTAAAACATTTGGTATTTTTTAGTGTAAATAGGAATTTGTAATTATAATTAATGTGGTAACTCTTTAGTGAACTTTTTGTTTAGAAGGAATTTAACGTTTTTTTCTTTTTTGAGATGAGCAGATTTATTATACTTTTAGTGTGTGAACGGGTTTTTCGCAGTTTTCAAAAAAAAATTTCAAGAAATTTCATTTATAATTATTTCTTTTTGTTCCAACAACTCAATTTTATATTTAAATGTAGTTCTTTTAGTTTAAGTTGAAATGTTTATTTTTCCCGATTTGTACGTTTTTACAAAAGTACCATCACTGGTGAGAATAAATAAAAAATGTTAATAAGGCGGTTTTTTATTTTTTTGATGTTTAAAATGTTACTGCTTTCGTTACTTTAATTTAATTTTTTGTGTAGGCAAATAATAACAATTACACTTGTAAAAACTACAACAATAATATTGTACCATATTTCTTTCCGAGTTGTAGTTGACATCACTGAATGAGATTGAAACAAGTGGGAAGAGAACAAATTCTAATTAGAATTTGTTTCTCATACAAAGTGAGAGTATATGACATACAAAACGGTGGTTGTTTTTTTTTTCTTTTGCGAATTTGCGAGTTGAACTTTCATTGGAAATGCTGAACACAAATCTGGGGTAGGACGAGTTGTCGAGCTGAGCTTGCTGTTGGCGGAAACGATCTCATGGGATAAATTTGCACGGAGTGGAGAAGAATTTGTTGGGTGTTTAGTTTGTTGTTGAATGATGCCTAAAAACTGGAATGGATGATTTGTTGAGAAGATAACGTTGTTTGCGGCAGTATTTTGTATGTTTTTAATATTGTTGTTTGCGGCAAGAAATTTTGATGACTTGTTTTTGTAAGTTGACTACGAACTTTGACGAGATCAATTGTTGAGTTGAAAATGTTGTAGCTAGTTTAGCAATTCTGGTAGGTATTAATTTTTCCCTGGTTGACTTTACTGGAATCCACATAGATGTCTTCAGCTTTTTCTTTAATTATCCTATTTGTCCGTCTGGCGATTATGGTTTGGGAAAAAAAACTTATAACAAACATTAAAATTGTGTTAAGCTGCAGTTCTTCGCATGAAGTGCATCTACAATGACGTGGTTTTAAAACACTTTTTTCATTTATAATTCACTTTAAAATATGTTTTCTTTAGGATTCAAACTCAATAATAATTAACACAAAGTTTTCTTAGATTTTCTTTAGTAATTTTCCAACTTATGTTTGTTCACTTTGACTGCTTCAAATTTATTAATTCTTCTTTTTTGCTTTTTCTTTCTTACATAATGTCAAAATCAGAGATTTTTTTTATAAAGACAAACGTCAAACTTAACGCGAATTTGTGGAAGGTGGCAACAGTTGCACAAAAACAGCAATATGGCGTATTCATTATTGTTTTTTATATATGCAGTTTGACAACTGTAAAAACCAAAATAATAATCAACTGTTTAACTAAGGTTACCTTGTATATATTCGCACTGATTTTGACGTTTGTTTTGCTATAAATTTGCCTAATGTAGACACTAGGTTACTGACCTACGCTAACATTTTTTTATTCAGTTTGCAGAGTTGCCAATAAATTATTGTTTGCAATTTGTTAATAATTAGCTGGTTTGGTTATAAATTAATAATTTTACTAATTATTAATTTATATATATATTTTTTATGCTCGAAGGACTATGAATAATCTCGTAATTAATTTCCATGGAAATTAATTAGTTAATTGAATACGAATTAAAAGATTAGAATCTATGATTTTAAAAATAACTTTAGATATTTTATTGAAACGTGATGTTACCAGTTAGAGGCCACAAATTAGAAGGCCGGAAAATCGCTTGTTTCGTTTCAAGCGATTTTCGGGTTTTGGAATTTCTACTGAAGTTATTGTTCAGTGGCAATTAGTTAATTGTAAATTCACAATATTTAAGAATAATTTATATCAAAATTCACAATAAGATTTACAAATTTAGATTTGGTGTAAATAATTGGTAAATATATAAAAAATATGTAGATAATACAATTCAAAGTAAATAATTATACAATAATTAATACATTAATAAATTTATAGCTTTTTTCAAGAAAGAATTTTATTGTTCAAATGTAGTTTGATATTAATTTATTTTTGGTAATAAATAAAGTCAAATAGGAAATAATTAGAAGAGGAGAACAACTTCAGAGGTATTTGCTATGCCCCGAGACCAGCTAAAAACTTGTGTTCCACCAAAATAATTGAAAAATACTTCAGCAATAACTATGTGAAATTTCATATAGATATGTTTAACGGCTCAAAAGTTACACAATTATTGAAAAAAAATATTGAAACAGCTGTGCACTTATGTATATAGAATGATGCAGCACACATTTATTATAGAAATGCAGGAAAATATGAAAATTTTGATGAAGGGGGTCAAGTTTCTATTAATTTTTAACGAATGTATAAACTATTTAAGAAAGTATTTTGTATAATCAGAAAGGTTATAAATTGCTTCTTTAAATTTATCAAATACGTAAAATTTCGATGTGTTGTGTTATTTTGTAAAAATTAATATTTGAACTTAAATAAAAATTTATGTATATAAATAATAATATCATTATGAAACTTCAATATAAAATAAAAAATTGTCCTAAAAACAAGAACATAAACAGATTTTCACTTGTTCCAAAATACCCAAAACTTGTTTTTAAAATTGACTTTTTTCCAGTAAAATGATCACCCTGTCGTTATCAGAGGCGTTATTGGTACATATGTAATCAAGGTTATTTTTTTTTTAATTCAGCTTTGACATTTTTTAATTAAACAAATAAATAAGAAAACAAGTGGAGGTGTTATATTCGGTTGGACCGAATCTTTTATACCCTTAACAAAATCTATATTTCATAAATATATAAACATATTAGAATTATCTGTTATCAAAATGTTTGCTTTAATCTAGCGCTATGCAGAACACGCGAATGTGTGCTAACTAACGAGCTGCAATATTTCCATAAAGGAAAGTTACCAGCTCATACACTCGCCTGTTATGCATAGCGCTGTTAATATTTGTTAACCATGACATCGGAAATTTATAACATAAAGAACCCCTGAAAACTCTTTGGGCATTTGACTTAGGAAGATTGCTCAGACCATCTGTGTTGAGCTGAATGAAGAAGAGATATGTAAAATTATAAATTCCTTTTCAGTTTTCTACCAATAATTTTTTTTGTGTTCAAAAAAGATACCTTAGAATTAGATATTTTAAACTTAAAATAGATATCTTAAAATTTTAGGAATTTTTAACTTTGGGGCTCTAAGACATAATTCCACCAAATATGATATGCCATCTTATTATCTACATTTAAAAACCGAAAACAAAATTACAGTTAAGTGATAATATTTTAAGAAAAAACATCTCACATTCTCAGATTTATTTTTTACAAAAGACTTATTTTTTACAAAAACTATGATAGGAACCATAGCTTTTTAATCTAGAACACTTGCACTAGACTATCTATACTCACAGAAATTTTGCTGAAAAACAATTATATGTACTCCTCATATATGTGAACAGTTTAAAAATCAATTTATGACACTATATGTTGAATATATTTAAAATTCAACAATGTTGAACAATTTTTTTACACAAAATAAAGTAAAACTATTTTTTGAATTCAGAATTTCAAAATGTCATGTGGCCTAGGGGTAACAATTCAAAGCTAGGAGTTTTAAAGCTTTTGTATAGGTTCGAATACTGGCGAATAGAATTGTAATTTATATTTAATTTCAAATTTATTAAACATTTTTGATTATTTATAAATATATTTGACAAATATTTAGTCTGACATTTCAAAATTTTAAATTTTATTTGAAGATAAATTATAAAATAATTTTTCGAACTCAAGACCTAAAGTCTTTCAGTCACAAACTCAATATCGATATGTTGAAATTTACTATCTTTATTGCTTACATAAGAAGCTTAAAAGCAATAAGACTTTTTATAAAAAACACATCGAAACATACCTAGAAATTCTTGTCAAATATTTTTTTTAGGAAACGAAATCTGACTTAAAGGTTTGTAGTCTAGAGTATTCAATCTCACAACTTTCCAATGGAAAAAGATTTATATATTATTGTATGTGAAATAGAAAATATTATTAAATTTGGGCAAAGAAAATTGGAAAATTTTTTGACCACATTCTAGAAAATCGTTTATAACTCCGGCATTCCTAAACCAATTTCAATATTTTCGAGGCTATATGACACAAATGTGTTGAAAGAGAAACGTATTTATTGAACTATGGGCTTCAAAAAATCCACTTCAATATACAGACGGACTGACATCCAGACGGACAGACAGACATATATTCTCAAAAATTATTTTTATTCATAACAATCAGGAATATTTTTTAATTTGAGGCACTGGATATATATTTAAGGACTATCGTATAAAATGACAAAGTTATATATGTATCCTTTATATTATGTGAAGGCATAAAAAATTAAATTTAACGAAATTTATAGGACTAGCAGGGAGACTGTTACCCCAAATGCCCTCAGATTTGCTTTATATGCATTTACATTATGCATACCTTTGCAGAAATTATGGTGCAGAGGAAAGTAATTTATTTTAAAGTGAAAAAATGTCACCACGTTTTTGAGAAAATTAAAAACTTCGATATAATATAACTTTCTATCGGAACCGTAAAGGTATATATAGGTAAATTTAGAATATTGTACAGAACACGGGGAATATTTTAGAAAAATTTTAGGACTCTAATTGAACCCTCCAAGTTGAAAAACATTTTACTTCGGTCTAAATATCTCTTAAAGTAAGAGACACAGATGTAAGTGTATTTTTTTGTAGAAAATTATCTCCAATGTCTCAGACACTCTAAGAACCTGTGATCCTCCAAATGAATTGGAATACACCTCAGCATTAGCCATGTGAAATGTCATTCAAATACATCCAGTATTTCTAAAGTTATACAGTTGTTCCAAAATGTTTTTTTTGCTTTTTTTTTTTTTTTTTGTAATAATTCTGTAACTTGTGAACCGTTAAAAATATATATCTCAATAAAATTTCACATGGCTGATTCGATTTGGAGGAGTCAGGGCGATAGTGGGTGGCCCTCCAAAGTTTGCCATCTCCGGTACGTATTTTTTTTAAATCGCAAAACTTCATTTATGATATGACAGAAAAGAAATTTTATATTTTGAGTTGGTTTGGAGGAATGCGGATTCCAAGTGGGTCGGGAGGGTAGTGGGTGGCCCCTTAAAGTGTTCCATCTTCGATATGTCATTTTTTTTATTGCAAAAATTCATTTATGATATGATAAAAAAGAAATTTTGTGTATAGATAGTCCTTGTAAATCTCTATAAAAAATATACGTACATGTGTAGGTTCTATTAGTTTAAGAGATATTTAGGTCCAAATAAATTTTTATATCATTTTTAGCCTCGTTTTTTAGTTTTTTTTAACTTGACGACTTAAAATTTTTTTTAATATTCACCAGATGTCTTACAAAATTCTAAATAATATTGCTGCAAGAATCATATGAATCCGATTAAAAGTTTTATTAATCTGAATTTGGAAAACAAATTCCATGTTTCTTTGGGTTTTTTTCCAAAAAGGTGGCAATATTTATTCACTTATAAAATTTGCTTTTTTTCTGGGTTATATCATTCTTTTAATGCTTTCAAAATAAATCATAACACAAATGCGTGCAAAGTAAATCCGGAGGAGCCTGGAGCAAACGTCTTCCCTCAAGCCTATCCAAACTGTCAATTTTGAAAAAAATTAAAAAATTTTTTTGTTAAACTCTCAAATCGCAAAGTTGGGATCAACATAGAATTATTTTAATTATATAACTTCATATTTAATGTAAAACCCCAAAAAGTATTTTCTGACGGACGCCCCTTATGCGATAAAATGACCATTTCAATGCAAAAAGTAAATTTTTTAAATACGTTTTATACGGATTGAGATTTTGAATATTTTCACGTAAGAAAGTGAGAGTTTTTTAATTCCATGATTTTAGGAAAAGTTTGACTTATTCGTTTAAATTTTATTAAAACAAACACTAAACAGTTAAATTTTATGTCCTTCGAGAAATGCAGAGATGAAATTATATTCCATTAACTTTTTTTATAAATTATATCCATATTCTAAAATTACATTGGATACCAAATACTTATACAAGAAGTTTGTACTTTTGCTAAAAATCTAAAACAAACTCTAACAAATTAAGCCATTTCTCATACATTTTTATGGCAAATGTATGCTGCTTAAGACAATTTATTTATACACATGTACAACGGGTATATCTATTATTATATTTTTGTTCCTATACCTTTTTTATGATTTCCTTCGCAAAATGTCCTGTTATGTGCTAATAAGTTCAAGAAAAGTAAATAGAAATTGTTGGTAAGTTGTAATTAACAACTTTTTAATACATAAAAGTTATAGATACTTTAAATTCTATTTGGGGTATTACAGGTTATTGTATTTAGTATATTTTATATAAAAATTGTTATATGTTCAGGTATAGTTGGTTAAGTTTCTAACCCATTGATTGTGATTTCCTTGAACACGTAAACACATTTATTTTTTATGCATAAAAGTTCTTATATACCTGTGCAATATCCTAAAAATGGATATAATTTTGGTGTACCTACGAAAACTTTTCGAATATATAAATTAATCATTTGCATTATTTGAAAAATTAGCGTTTTATCACCAAGACGATAACACCACAACATACCGCAATCGGAATGAAAAATTGTTACTAAGATGCTGGATAAAGTTAACAATTTTATCAAGCTATTTAAAATAAAGATGAAAACTGTAAAAAATTGTGTACGAGACTTTCAATTAAAATGCAGTGACTGGCACTATGGAAGTTAAAACCACTAATGCAGGACCCCCACTTAAACGATATCCTGATCTGAAAGAGAAGTCTAAAAAAATAAATTGTTGGAAATTCTGTCAATGCATTCCAAGATTAAAGTCAAAGATTCTTTTAAGGAAGTATTAAAAAGAAATAAGCAGCCAGTGGAAGCAACACAAATAGCGGATATCATTCCTGATGCATCACCAAATCGCCTTAAGCGAATAGTAAAAAGTATACCGTGGGTGTGGGTCAGTCTCTGTGTTTCTAAAGAAGAAGCAATTGCATTTATGCTGGAATTGGGACTCAGCAGAAATAAATAAATATATAAAATTGAGAATATCGTTACTTGATAAAGGGCATCAAATTCTACCAAGCTACACAAATTTGTGAAATAAGCAACGAAAGAGCATTTCTTGACATGTCACAATTGTTTGAGAATACATCTTCAAGGCTTCTTTTCACATTATCAAAGAACGAGGCGATGGAACTTCACAAATCGGATTTGGCATTAGTATGCAAATGGAGATTATCAACATTGTCAGAATACAAACAAACATCGAGTAAAATTACTACTGACTATAAAAGTGTATTTACGGCATCACTAGTTCCACTACGCTTAAAAAGGAATTCAAATGTTCCTTCGACGTCAACAAAATCTACCAAATATATATGGAAAAACCCAACTCCAGGATCAAAGGCCTTTTGCAAAATTATGCACAAAAAATTGGATAGATTCAATCAAACAATCAATTGAAAATTTAAGTCCGGTGCGTGTTGAAATCTATGGATATTATATTAACATACAGTTTCAACTTCAGTTAACACCGTAACGGATACGAATTCTGCCTGGAACTGTTCAATATGTGGATTGGGTATATTAGAAGATCGAACTTCTAATATACCCATTAATAAATTCGCTATATCTCCTCTTCACACTCGAATACGTTTTTTGGAATACATTCTTCATATTGCATATGTTTTCAAATATAGAAGTATTGCTGGTAATCAACAAAAAGGTGTTAGGAATAACAAAAAAGTCGTAGAAATGAGAGCCAATAAAGAAAGAAGAATTCGAAATGAATTTAAAGAGATGACTGGCTTAAACATAATTAACCTCTCGTCGGAATCAAATATTCTCCCACTCGGTGAACGAACAGAAGAGACACAGGAAGTTAGAAACCCGGTCTTTAAACGTATTCAGCTATTTAGTACCAAAAAAAGTTCGAGAACATCTTAAAACTAAAGAATTCAAAAAACTAGATAAAAATAAATAACTAAAGTATTTAAACAGCTTCTTACATATATAAATATATATATTTCTTAAGTAGCATACATTTGCCATACAAATGTATGAGAAATAGCTTAATTTGGCTAAAGGAAGCCAAATTTTTGTTAGATTTTAAGCAAAAGTATAAAATTTTTGTACAAAATTTTTTTCAAGAAAATGTTAGAATATGGAGATTGATAATTCATAAAAAAGTTGGTGGAATATAATTTGGTGCCAGTATTTCTCGAAGGACTTAAAATTTAACTGTTTAATGTCTTTTTGTAACAAAGTTAAAATTTAAACTTTAATAAAATTTAAAGCAATAGTGATATTTTATTGAAATTTCAGTATAATATGTACAAACTTGTCTCAAAATCAGAGAATTAAAAACTCCCCACTTGTTTTACATGAAAGTACCCAAAATCCCAATCCGTATAAAACGTGTTTAAAAAATTTACTTTTTTCATTGAAATGGTCTCCCTGTCGGTATAAGAGGCGTCCGTCAGAAAATACTTTTTGAGTATTTACCTTACATATGAAGATATATTATTAAAATAATTTTATGTTTATCCCAGCTTTGAGATTTGAGAATTTAATTTAATAATTTGTTTAACTTGTTTCAAAATTATCAAAGTTTGAATAGGGCTCTCCTAATTTACTTTACACGAATTTGCGATAAGATTTCTTTTGAAAACATTAAAGAAAATGGTATAACCAAGAACAGGAAACAAATTTTATAAGTGACTAAATATTGCCACCTTTTTGGAAAAAACCCAAAAATATGAAATTTTTCAAAGTTTCAATTTTAGATTAATATATCTTTTAATCGGATTCATATATTTATATGATTCTTGCAGCAATATTATTTAGAATTTTGTAAGAAATCTGGTGAATATTTAAAAAAATAAGGACAATATTAAACCCGCCAATTTAAAAAAAAAACAAAAAAGATAACTAAAAAAACGAGGCTAAAAATGAGTTTAATGGTTGAACAATTCAATTTAAATTTTTTGCTACAGAAATGTTTACTATTTTTAATAATGTTTAGAAAAAAATACCTACTCTTTTTTCTTCACAAAAAATATTTAAGAGTTTCGTACGTTTTACTCAAAGAATAAAGTATACAGTGAATCGCGCATTTAAACGTACTTAAAATTATAAAAAGGAAACTTCTTTTAGAACATATTGGTCAAATTTTAACTTCCTAGGATGATTGGAAATTCACAGCCACTTATGTTGATGATTCCAGAACCACCCTAGTATACAATTTTAAGTTTGGAAGAGGGGCCTCACAGACCCCTCAGGAGCGGAACTATTGAGGCTCAAAATAGCTTTAAGAAGATGTAAAAATATTTGAAATCGGATGTGAAAAAATTTCCCATTTTGAGCCCAAACAACTTTACAGCAGAACATGCAAAAATTCTATAAATAACTATATGAAAAAGTTCAACAAAAAACTATAAACTAATTAATATTTTATATTTTAAACCGCAATTTAGTTTTTGTCTAAAATGCACACAAAAGTTTTGGCACCAACTCCTCCTGAAGTGAGGCCATTAGGGTATGTTGGCAAATTTGACGTTTTTTAAAGTAAACCCTATTAAATATTTCAGTAACATCGCAGATCAACACTAAAAAAATATAATGGAAAATGCGTTTCGAATGATTTTTTGGACGAATATTAATTCCAATTACTAGAAAAAGTTAGTCATTCCAATCACCGAAAAACATCTCGGTTCAAATTTAACCCATTGAAAATATACTTTCCCAAGTTATATACATAACTGTTTAGATAAGAGCTAGAACAAATATGTAAATTACATTTTGTAGAGAAGAAATAGTGATACAAAATTGCAGTACCAATTATGTTCCTAAATTGCCCCATTTACTCACTAGAAGTTTTGGAAAAAATTCACGTAATGCACCACATCCATGGCAAAGAGAGCATGAAAGTATGTTATTTCTTTTATTTTTTATTTTTTTTTTCTTTTTTTTTGGGAGGTGGGGGTTTTAAAAGTTTAAATGTCGTAGCTATCTGCTAACATATTGCCTCCTACGCAAATGTTTCCGAATTTAGCTCCCTTAATTTTATGGTCCTCACCAATATCAATCCTATGAGTTTTATATGCTATTCCATATAAAAGTAAGGTTAAATTGATTGCATGTGACAAATGTAAAAGTCTCGAAAAACTGTAGTGCGGTACAGTAAGGCGACAGGTGCACACTTATCCAATATGAAAATAAGACGCAAAATTCTCGAAGACCAAACAACAAAAACCCGGCTATCTGTATTTACGATATAATTACAGAGATGCTAGAGTTCTACGCAACGCAGAACTACTTTACGACTCAATGTATTATCATAGATCACGAAAATTACAAAACAATCAGAATTACAGTATAAAAAATGTGTGGATAATATTATTTAAAAAATATTAAAATTTATAAAGGAAGGATAAGAATGGGCTCTATAATAGTGGTAGTTATAGCAGCCAAAGTTATAGAAAAAAATTAACGTCAACAGTTAAAGAATATACTTGGATCTAATTAAAAATAGTCCTAGCTGTAACTTTCTGGTCAAATGTTTCCTTCTCTCAGAGAATATTAAGAAAAGAACCAAATATAAATGATATAGGAAAAAAGCCTGAATAACGTAATAGTTCTTAAGACTCATAAAACAGTGACGTCATGGAAAATTTTTGTTTAACTCTATACACTAGCTGTGTCCGACTAACTTTTGGGAAAGTTTGGAAAAACGAAAGTATTAACAAATTTACTCTCTCAAATTCTAAAAAGTTCCCAAATGCAGGGGAATGAAAAAAAAACAAATTTGTATCCCAAAAACATTTCGGAATGAGGACTTTCTCTTTTGAGTTCGTTTGGGTGACTTTGGGTAACTTCGACGAACACACATACTTTATCTAGCACAAGGGATATGAATTACGTAAAATTATTTGCTACACAATTTTCTTTACCATTTTGTTGATTTATGTTAAGAATTTTTAGACCTATTTACAACAGAAAACCTAAATATGTTTTAGGCGAAATATACTAAGCGCTTGATTTTTAATCGCTAATAATATAATATTTTAATATTCTTCTTGTATTAAGTTAATCAATACGGATTATTTTAGGAAATCTATTGGAACAAATATATTATTTGTTCAAAATCTTATTAAACACAAGATTCCATTAACGAGCTCTTTATTTTGAAAGTGGCCTAAGTACTTTCATCATAAAAATCGGGCTTAATCATAAAAATAGTTTAATTAATAAAAAATAGTTTATTAAACTATTTTTTATTTATTTTTTTTTTAGGATAAAACCATCCTAATTTAATGTATAAATACAACGGGTCCGGATATCTTTACGTAGCCCGCTTTGTTAATTTAAATAAAAACTTAGACGGCAACGAAAAATACACAACAATTTTATTTATTTTCTTTTCATTTATTTTTTTACTTCAAACTTTTATCAATTTTGTTTACGAAATTCGTATAAATTTTCAAAAAATATAGTAATATTTTTTGTGAAAAAAAAATAAATAAAAGCAACAAAAAATTCGGAGAGAATTTAAAATAAAATTTATTTTTTAACTGAGCCGCATTGTGCATTTTTCATTCAAATTTGTATGGAAATTTCCGGACCGGGTTTGTATTTATACATTTAAGTTTTCTTCTTTATTCATTCAGAAATCAAGTTTTAACACAAAATAAAAAAATTAAATAAGAATCAAATAATTACGTAAAAATTTAAATATTTTCATACCTAATTTCATAATTTTTGTGTATGGACTTAGGCCACTTTCAAAATAAACGGCTCAAATATAATATTAAATAAAATGGTATTATTAGAAATAATTTCATCTTTCTTGAAGCAAGCAAATTTTACGAGAAATTATTTTTGCAAAACATAATACATAGAAAATAGTATATTTTAAAATACTGAAACTAAAAAAACTGAAATATTGAGGAAAATGGTTTTTGACTACCAGTATTTATGGAAAATAATAATTTCGGTATCGGTTTCGGTAACCCATTTTAAGCGGTATATAAACGGTTTTGATATTTATAACGGTATCGGTTTCCAACCTTGGGAGTTACAGATTAATAACTGTGGTTCACTAGGACGACATCTGTTGGCGGCTAGTATTTAACTACTAATGTTATTAATTACTAAATATGTAAACATTGTTTGTATTTAATTACTAAATGTATAATGAATTATATAATGAATTGTATAATCAATTATAACCAACTTCAAGTTGAATTGAAGCTTTTTTTGCTTTTTTTTTTTTTTTTTTTTGTAGACCTTTTCGCTTACTATAAAAAAAAAACGCCACAGCATCAAAGCAACAAAATTCTAAGAGCAAATTATAAGAAAAAAAAAAATTTGGTATATATTTAAAACGAAAACAAAGAGTTTTTTTCAAATAATTAAAATTTAAGTGTTTTAAATAAAATTAGATTCGATTCAGTGGTTCCATTTAAGTAAAGATAAACAAAAAGTGGTGCTAACAACATATTTTCCGGCAAGAATTGGCTCATGCAAAGCGGTAGGCAGTGGTAGAACTCAAAGGAATAGCTAGGTAACTACACCAAAGGGTACGAGCTCAACGTTTGGTCCTTTTCCCGTGTAAAACAAACTAGCAGCAAGTCAATTAAAACAAAGACGAGGTATATAATCTTTGAAATTAAATTTGTGGAAAATTCTAAAATACATATAGTGTCGCCATTTTCGATTGCCCGTTCGATCTTTTCTTTTGTAGTTCCTTTTGTACTCTGCGGCGTCGCTGCAAATATAACTGACTTTATTTTTTTGTTCTCGGAGGCATCTTTAATTTTGAAGCCATTTTTTTTACTTTTATTTATACAACGATAAAGTAAAAAATCAGAATTAAGTAAATCAAGGGAAAACTATAAAAACATTAATGAAAAGTGTATTGCGGAGTCAGTAGAAAAAAAGAAAGAAATAATATCGGTCCATACTAAACATAATCAAATATATAGAATTCATGTAGGTTGCGCAAAGCAGAGTTTTCTTCATCTAAGTCAGTGGTTCCCAAACAATTCCAATTCAGACATATGATGTAGAAGTATTTAGTGGTGATTATGCTTCATGACCCACACTTAGGGACGTATTTACTACAATTTACATAAATAAGGACCGTTTAGGACCAGTTCAAAAATTATGTTACCTTTTTCAAAAAACAAGTGGGAATGCACGTGAAGCGAATAGAAATATTACAGTGACAGCATATAACTTTGATATTGCTTGGGAAAACTTAAAGTCAACTTATGAAAATAAACGTATTTTATTTAACAATCAAATGAATTTGTTTTATAATTTGGCCCAATGTCAAGAAGAATCTGCTTCCAAAAATAAGAGTCCAGAGGGAGATAAATAATTGTATATCAACTTTGAGATTATACAAAATTGATGTAGAGTCATGGGAACGCTTATTTGTTTTTCATTGCTCAATAAGGCTCCCTGAACAAACATTGAATTTAAGGGAACAGTCTGTGAAGAAGATTCCAAAATGGAAAAATATTAATGAATTTTTGACTGATAGATTTCGGGCTCTTGAAAGAGTGTCAAATATTTCCTAAACATTTTAAGACACATTATATTAAAGTCAACCCGTCTCATTGTTTTTTATGTACAGCACCTCATGAAATAAGTTCATGCTTTAAATTCTTAAGCAAGTATTATAAAAATCGTGTTTCTGCTTTGAAAAAATTTTGATATTGCTTTAATTGTCTTAACATGTGCCCAATATGTTTGGTGATTGTCGAAGCAGTAATGATTGCTCAAAATGTAAAAGTAAATACCACAGTCTTTTACATAGGGATTTTGCTTAGAAAGTGATACAACAAAATAAATCTAATAATGGGGTTTCAGAAAATAATCAACAATCTCCTTCTTCTCAGTCGGCTTCAACTCCTTTTACATCTAATTCTGTCTCTACTGTTGTCCGAAACCATCATCATCACTCTGTTTCTAAAAAGTTTTACTGGCTACAGCTTGAAAATAATTATAAAGTTTACCTTTGTTCAGATAAATATTTTATTTCTGACAAAATTGTAAATTGCTAAACTTATTTGTACCCTTATCAGCTGAAGTTACAGGTCTAAGTGGAGAAATTGTTAGTCGAGTTGATAAAATGACCACTTTTTCTGTCTTTTCTTTAAGTAATTCCAATTATTCGCTTAAAGTTACCGCCTTAGTGGTCGATCAAATAACCAACTCATTCTTTTAGTCCTGATATAACATAAAGCTGCGAAATTTAGAATGTGATGATCCATCGTTTTTCAAAAGTTATGCTGTTGATTTGCTCTTAGGAAGTGATGTATCTGCGAGGTGGTGTACAAAATGGTATTTTCGATTAGTAGCTCAAGAAATTGTATTTGGTTTGGTCGTGGCCGGCTTTATAAATCCACTTCATCTTGAAAGCAGTATTAGAGACTGCTGGGTTCGAATCTACAAAATGGACCTCAAATATGAAGGAAATTTTAGCTGGGTTGCTCATTAAACATTTGCTAAACGAAAATTTTTTGCGATTGCATAATAAAGTAATGCGAAGACTCTGGGTGTTCATTCGAATGCATTAGCAGATTATTTGTATTTTGCATCACAAAAGATACCAATAAAATCTACTTTTACTAAGAGGGCAGAACCTTCTGTGATTGCTACGCTCTTTGATTCCAATGTTTGTCTCGCTTCAATTAGTAGCTTTTCAAAATTGGCAGGCCTTTATTAGCAGATATAATGATATCAATTCTATCATGGTTCCTCGCTGGATTCAGTATACACCGAGTTATAGTATAGAATTCCATGAATTTTGCAATTCATCAGAGTTCGCGTATGCAGCAACTTTATATGCTAGAGTTTAAATGGGAGATATTACAGAGATATTAATAGGAGATATTTACGAACTTACTGGTTTAAAAATCGAAAGTAGCTCCGATTAAGAAACCCTCTATTCCTCGTTTAGGGTTGTGTGGGGCCGTATTGTTAGCAAAGCTGGTCGATAGCATTATGCCTCAATTTTCTCTACCAAACTATGCAATTCATCTTTGGTCCGACTCAACAATAGTTCTGGCCTGGCTAAAGAAACTTCCATGTAGTTGGAAAACCTTTGAAGTGAAGAAAGTAGCTATAATATTTATTTATTTATTTATTTATTTAAGTCTATAGAACAATATTCCTTACAGACTAATGAATAATATAAACATATTATTTTGTAATAATTTACAATATTATTTCATGTTTTGCAGTACAAAGTTTTTAAAATCAGTTTTTGATGCTGTAAATTCCAACATATGAGCATTATTTAGAGAATTCAAATAATTTAATGATCGTATTATTGGACTATTTAATACATAATTTCTATGATATAAACCAACATAAAATAAGTTCCTATGTCGAAGAGACAATCTATAAGGCACATAGAATGGTATTTTATTCAATAATTCTATTGAATCGATATTTGAATTTATTAAATCATATATAAATAACATTGACTGAATTTTGCGTCTTTTTTCCAATGAAATCATTCCCAAATGTAAACATCGGGATTCATAAGAAGGTAGGGAATAAATGTATTCTAAATACGGTAAAGAATAACGAATAAAACGTTTTTGAATCTTTTCAATTCGTGCAATATGAGTACTACAATGTGGACTCCAAATAATGGCACCATACTCAAGTTTAGATCTCACAAACATAGAATATAACAATTTCAGTGTATGTGGATCCGAAAATTCAGATGAATTTCTTTTTATAAATGCTAATGTTGAGAAAACTTTTGGTAATAAGTAATCTAAGTGGGATTTAAAACTCAATTTGGAATCAAATACAATACCCAAATCCTTAATTTCATTCGATTTACCAATACTATCAGTACCTATTTTATATATTATACTTAAAGGAATATGTGAGCGTGAATACGAAACATGAAAGCATTTATTGAAATTGAATTTTAGGTGATTATTGGCACACCAAATATTTAAATTACCTAAGTCACATTGTAATTTATTAGCATCACTTATGCAACTATTTTTAATGAATATCTTTAAATCATCAGCATATAATAGAAAATTAGAATATCGAAAGCATATAAATATATCATTAATAAAAATATTAAATAATAATGGTCCCAAAACACTACCCTGGGGAACACCAGATATTTGAGTATATGGAAAAGATTTATATTTATCAACTTGAACAACACAACTCTTATCATCCAAATATGACGACAGCCATGAATAAAAAGAGGAATGAATACCCAAATAAAATAATTTATTCAATAATATAAAATGTGAAATTTTATCAAAAGCTTTCGAATTTTTCGGAATTAAAGTGTAACCTTTGGTGAAATGGCCCGAAATGGCTAGGATTGCCAAAATGCTCGTGAATCTGAAGATATTAAAAATGTTGAGGTTCATATTGCTAGATCTACTGAGAAGGAACATATATTAAATCGATTTTCAAGTTTGCCTAGGGCCTAACACGTCATCGCCTACATTTTTATATTTGTCAATAATATTTACTTTGGCTAAAAAAGAGGTCTGAATTTAAATCATTTAAACTTTCGACTGAGGAATTACAATTTGTGAGAAATCGTCTCTTTTTGTTAATTCAACAAATGCATTTTCCAACTGAGTACAAATGTTTGCTTGATAAAAAGAAAATTGATAATAGTAGGCCACTATTGTGTCTAACGCCTTGTCTTGATGAACATAAAATTATAGGTGATAATGGTCGTTTTAGTACTTCATCGTGCCTGTCTAATAATGAACGTCATCCAAAAATTTTAGCCTATCAGATTGTAGATTGTCTCGTTTGCATGTAGATTGTATTCACAAAATGGTCCATCATGGGATTTTCGGATTGGCTCTCAGCGTTATTCAACATAAATGTTAGATCTTAAAAGCAAAAACGTTAATTAAAACTTGCTTCAATAATTGCAAAATATGTATTTTCTATCACAAAAAAACTTCATGGACAAATTATGGATGTGTTACCTGAAGAGAGAACTATGATTAGTCGTCCTTTTGCGAATACAGACGTTAATTTTGCTGGCCCATTCGAAATAAAAAGCTTCACTGGTCGTTATTGCAGAATTACTAAAGGCTATGTGTGTATCTTCGTATGTTTTGCTACCAAAGCGATTCATTTAGAATCCGTGAGTAACTTATCTACTCCCGCCTTTTTAGCTACCTTGGTCCTTTGAAGAATTTTCAACTATATTGTCTACTATAGAATCTTGTCTCAATTCGCGTGCTCTAGGACCTTTGTCTGAAAACGTTGATGATTTTTGTGCCCTAACACCTGGCCATTTTTTTATTGACTCCTGCTGAATCGGAAGAACTTAATCCTACTATTTCATCGGTTATTCATCGGTGGCGCAAAGTTAAGGCTATGCAGCAAGAAATTTGTCGCAGTTGAAAAGATGAACACTTAACAGTGCTATATAAACGAAACAAATGGAAATCACCCCAAAGACACCTCGAAGAAAATGATTTAGTTGTCCTTAAAAATGAGCCTCTTTGTCGCATAGAATGGCGTTTGGGGCATATTATAACAATTCTTCCAGGCAGAGATAAAAGAATTCGAGTAGTTGATATTAGAACCCAAAGGCCAATTCATAAACTAGTTCTCTTACTTAACAAGACTGATGCATATTTGCCGGCAAGAAGTGGCTCTTGCAAACCGGCAGACAGTGGTGGAACTCAAAGGAACAGCCAGGTAACCACATCAAAGGGTACGAGCTCAACAATATCCATTGTATATAAGTAAATGTTTGATTTATTCAGAAACAAAATTTAAGTTATAAATTGCATTAGAAGCATAAATGCACTTGCAATTTTTCAAGTGAATTCTTTGTAGAATTTCTCACAATTTTGTATAAATAAACCAACAAATTAGTTTAAAGAAATTTAAAAAAAAAAATTAATTTTACAAGTCCAAAAAGCAAAAATATTTGAATAAATGAGTTTTTTATGGGAAAATTTGTTAGAGTTGTTTATTTCTCGTCACAGAAAAACTCAAATGAATTGTTTAGTCAATATACCAATTTTTAAGTTTATTAAAAAAAAAATAAAAATAAGAGGGGTGAACGTTTTCAAAAATCCATCTAAAAAATATATTTGCATTATAAGTGCTTTTTTTAATTATTTATTTTTTAATTATGATATTATTTCTAATATATATGAATAATTAATATAAATAATTAAAATTACAATAGTGAAAATGACACATATTTTTTACAAAATTAAAATAAAATCACTTTTTTTATTTCAATGTATTAAAATGTCTTTATGGTTTTATAAATTATATATGTGCCAAATATGAACTAAATCTGAAAACTTACGGTCATTCCCTATGTGATGTCTGATAGAATCATTCACAATAAAAAATATTTAAATAATTTTATTGAAATCTTCATGATTTTGTTTAATTTGAATTTTTTTTTACAATTTTCATATTTAGGCCTTTATTTTTATATGTAAATTTCTATGAAATTTACAAACTTCACACTTAAAATAAGCAGAATTAAAAAAATAAAAAGTGGTATTTTCACATAATTTTCAATCGATTTTCGGCACGGGTATTTATTATCACCAATTATTACATCAAGAAATTTTATATATTAAAGATCAGAATAAGATCCATTTAACTAAAAAAAATTATCATACAACGATGAGATAGTTTAGTTTAGTGTGCTTGATATTCTATCAAGTTTTACAAGCTCAATCTTTCGTGTTTTTCAGATTATTTATTTATTTTTTTTTTTTTTGACGAAAAAAGTATATGAATTTCACAGTTCAAAATTTTGTATACAAATCTATTCTTAAAAGTGTTATATTGGCTAAATAAATATCAATCTTTAATATAAACGCGAAATTCTCTAAAATAAAAAAAAACAATGTTTGAAACAAAACAAAATATTTATATAGTGCTCATTACACTCTCAAAAGCCAATTTTTTCTTTAGCTAATAGTAAAGAAGACTAGCAAGAGACACTTTTTTATATTTTATTTAAAATCCGAAAATGTTTTAAATTGAAAAATAATAGTTTGCTTAATTTCTTATTTTCGTTTTAGCAATATCAGCTATACCAAAAATCGTCTGCGAGACGATCCATGCATTGGAGTTGCACGATGAGACGCCTTCTTGGAAAATTATGGACAACAAGGGTCGAGTCACAGTGGTTCTTCACTGGGACCAGCGTCAAGGTGGCGGAGCAACAGGTGGTCAAAGTTTACAGAACAGTAGTGGAACTGGTAGTAGTAATGGTCTTATATCCTCAGAAAAATATTCGCCATCGAAAAAAGGACTTTCTGCACAAAGTTCATTGGACAACAAATCTCAGCAGCGGTATACAAGTCCACAAATAACAGTCATAAGTGATGAAGGACCCACGAGTGTATATCATCCAGGTGGTGTTGTGCTTCCACCCGGCGTTGTGATACCTGGCACTAATAGAAGACTTTCAAAACAAGGTGGTTCTTTCGATAGTGCTGTAGGAGCCGTTCACGTGCACACACCTGAATGTGCCCATCATGCTCATACACCCAGTCGGGCGGGCAGTCCTAGTACCACGGAGTGCGACTTTCATTGCTGTGCCTTGCACGAAGAGGGTCGTAAAATTGCTGTGCATAAAAGTGTAGCGACCTCTCCAATTCAAGATGGTACCGCGAGCCCACAACCTCAACAGCAGGCTTCGTTGGGCATGTCATCGGTTGTGGATCCTATGATGGGTGGCAGCATTCAGCGCCGCTCCTCGGGGACAAAAGGTCATGTACGGTTCCTGGACATTGCACCGGAGCGCGACAGTTCCGAAAGCGAAACTGAAAACACAATCATGGAAGATGAAAAAGTAACGACAGAAAAGTTTTTACTTCTTATCGACCAACTCTCTGTTGATCAAAAACGTCACCTTAGCATCAAGGATATTGGCATTATATTAGAGCGCCTAAATTCAAAAATTCTCGATGTCGAACGATTGGACAGAGAGTCCGAGTCAGATGACTGTTATAATTGGACGATAAAGGCGACAATACGAGGTGATGCTCTACGTGAACTAGGTGTCATTTACAATGGCAACTACTACGCAATCTCAGAACATCCCGGCTACAAAGAGGAAGTCGAAGAGAACGGAGAGGAAGTGGAAGAAGATGAAGAAGATCGGATATAAATAGTGATTATTATAATAGTATTTAATAACTTAATTTGAAGAACATTCAATACACTTGCAAACATTGCAAACCTCAAAAGATCAACAAATTAACAGAAAATTATGTTATACAAATAAATAATAGGAAATTATAGATATTTAAATAAAAGTCCTAGATTGTGTACAGTAGAATATAAAATCAAATAATAACTCAAAATTGAAAATCTATTAATACGGCGAAAAAAATCTGGGAAAATCCCTTCATAAAATAATTTTCTGAATCGCTACATTCACTATTAGATTTTAAGAATTCATTATCATTTTAATTATTTAGTTATTATGTTTTCTTAGGGCTTGTTTCATAAATTCCAAACTTAAAATCTCATTTACATACTTTTCAAAACCTGCAATACTTTTTATGCAAGCATTCGTAGTGTCAAGTTCGGGATATATAAAATTACGCCTTTCATTTAAATAACGATTATATAAAAACGTACTTACATATGCACATTAGGGTCACTCCAAAACATAAAGCGTCGATGTTTCCACTTCAAATGAAAGTCTACTTCATTCTTAAAACTTTTGTCTTAGTGTTGTCCTTTCGTAAGCTGGATTAAAGGATAAAAAATGCAATTTGTACAGAATTTTTTTTTATTTGGAGCTGAATTTAATGTCGAACAAAGAAACTATATATACTATATGGTGGTCCGAAGTGCTTCTTGTCGTTTTCAAAATGCAATAACTTAAAAACTAATGAATAAATTTTCATAATTCTGTGACAACCTAACTGATATAAGTCCAAATAATATGTGTGTAAAATATTATACTGGTAGTCGTATTTATTAAGTTATAACAAAAATAGAAAGAAGGGATAAAAAAAATTGTGGACATTTTGGATAAAAATTATTTTAATTTAAATTTAATTTAAAATAGAGCCAGTTATAATTCATATGTGTACATTTGAGAGAAATAATTATATATTTTAAATTTGCAATAAATTTGACTATTAAATGGAAAAAAAGTAGTTCATTCTAACTAATTGTATATTTGACTAATTGATTATACTTGTTTATAGAATTTATGTAAAATTTCTTATATTTTTTCACCGATATACATTAGTATGAAATTAAAGTTGCGAAATTTTTGCACAAAATTAAACTAAAACATAATAATAAAACTTGAACATAATTGATCAATAAATTATAAAATATTGCAAAACCTGGTACACAGAAATTATTCTGAACATGATAACCCAAGTTTTTGTGTTGTTTAGAGCAACTCAACTTTCGAGATGTATTTGGGCATCATTTTTTTTTTAATTACTTAAAAGCTAGCGTCCTTTCGGTTGGTTATTTATTGGTATGTTAAGGATAATTTCTAACTGACACAATTTAGAGATATTACCCTCAATTCCTACCAATTAATAAAATAAAAAATAACAAAAATTAATGATGGTATAGATTGTGAAGTACTTAATTAATTTGGCTATTTCTAGCGATCAGTCATTGTAGTATATGGGCTATACGTTCCCTAATTTCAATTAGTTTTATTTTGATACTAAAGATGTAGAGATATGTTTTCGCTATAAATAAACTATTTAAAGAAATCTTATGCTAAAAATAAATCAGGGTTTAGAAGATCTCTGATACTTAAAAATACTGTACAAACATTTTGAATTTATTTGAAAACCTTTATGTAGCACATACATTAATATGTGTACAAATTAAAAAAACCCAACATTAATTTTTATTTAATTTAATTGGGTATCATTAGATTTTTTCATGGTGCAAAAACTAGTTATTTTATAGCGTTTCAGAAATGACAAAAAGCACTTCGGATTATCCTTTTGCTGTACTATTATCGTTTTTAAAAATTATATTTGTAGGAACATATGAACATTTTCATAAGCTTTATGTTGGAATATACTATATGTACTATATAATTTATAACTCACACTATAAAGTAAAAATGTAAATAACAAGTTTGATGGACGTCAAATCAATTAAATTACTTTACATGTAATTGGAAATTTTTCAAAAACAATTATTATAAAAGTAATTGAAAATTTTCAATAAGAGTTAAAATAAAAGTAATAGAACAATGTTCAATTAAAATTAAAAGTAATTGTAATCAACGATGTTTAATTACATTATTCAACAAATTAAGTTATTAAGAAAAGTTAATGTACATTGTTTACGTGATGTAATTCTGCTTATATTAAACGTTTTACAATAATTATCTTCCTAAACATGATATCCATTTCAAAATTCAATTATATATTACATGTAATTATAATTGAAAGATCGCAGTTACAATTTTCTGTAACTGTAATTGAAATATTTCAACTACGTATTACATATAATTATAATTGAAAAAACCCAATTACTCATTACATATAATTTTATACGAAATAGATTATACTCAATGTAATCAATACCCCCAAGCATAGTTAAAAAATTTTTAAATAGTTTAAAGAGATGTAGTATTTTTATGATTTCTTAACAACTTATTTACTTAAATGCATTCTAAATTTCTTCCTTAAACCTTATAAATTTTTAATTTCTAAATACATGAAAAACAAGACCTAAACATGCAATTACCCGTACATTTAGTTTGCAGTATTTTACTTCAATTCGATTTACTTGTAAATTGTGAAATATTATTATTGATATATTTTACATAAAAGTTAAAACGCATTCCTCTCGTTTTAATATTAATATTGATCACCAATGAAAAAACGCAGTCGAATCATCAAACTTTAATTGATTTTAAACCACAATTTTAATAACTAAATGTGAACCCATGCACGCCAATGACACGCTAATGTTAAAATCATGCAGGGTTCACCTAAAAATGAACCAGAACCAGCATTATCAAATGAAATAGTAACACAAATAAACATTTTTAACATAAAATTTTCTAAACATTTTAGACAAATTTTGTCTTTTATTTTAGTTGAAAAGCTTAAGAAAATACGAATATTTTGACATCAGTTTTATCAATAAATTTGGTTAATAACTGGTTTCGAAAAAAATTTTATAAAAGTCGAACTATCTGAAATAATCGTTTCGGTGTAATTGTGTAAATATTGTAGTATAGTTTACAACTTATTTTTTGAGATAATTATTATGTAAAAGGTTTAAAAATTGTATATTATTTCTTTGAGAGAAATAAAAAAAAAAGACAAAAACAAAGAACTTTTTATCTTTTAGTTTACCTCGCAAAAGGATAACGGCAGCACAAACATTTTGAGAAACGATATTTTAAAATAAAGTAATTGTCTATTTTAGTTGGAAACATCAATACTTTATTTTTCTTTGATACAAACTGGGTGGCCCCGTTTGTATGTATATACCCAGCAGTTTCGAAGTGGCACCTTTTACGCACATAATCATTTTATTGGTTAAAATAGTTAGTAAATTTTTTTTATTATCTTCTTTTCGACTTCTTTCCGCTTACAATCGGGACAGTAAAGTGTCAATCGCCACCTCCACGCTTAGTAAAGTTTTAGTTTGGTTAACGATCGTTCACAAAGTGTACAAAAGAGGGTAGAAAAGTACGCATTTTAGGTGTGCTAGCTGAGTAGAACCAAATGAACTTTACTATCTATAATAGGGTCAATTGACACTGAAAAAACTGCTGGGTAGTTAAACATACATACATGCATACATAGATAAATACATACATACTTACACACATCAATACATACATACATATTATTTACTATATACATGTCCTAGCATTTTCAGGTGGCTGTTTGACTACATTAGTTCACCACTAGTTACTTTATTAACTACGTGATTAGTCACTTTAACATGGGCATGTCCTAGGAGGAAGTCTATTGCCACAATACATTAGGGCACCACTAGTTGCTTTATTAACTACATGACTCTCCACTTTAACATGGGCATGTCCTATTGCCACCTCCACGACTACGTGGTTAGGAGTTAGTACAAATTTTTTGTTACCTTCTTTTAAATTTCTTCCCGTTTAATATAAGGTCAGTAAAGTGTCAATCGCCACCTCCAAGCTATCAAAGGGTCGGTAAAGTTTTAGTTTACTTAGCGAACGTTCACAAAATGTACGAAAGTGGGTAATGAAAAAAATTTACACATTTAAGTGTGCTAGATGAGCAGACACGAATGAGCTTTACTATCTAAAAGGGGGTCAATTTACACCCAAAAAATAGATGGAATGTACATAAGTTTGTATGTATGATTCTTTTTCACTGCCATTAGATCATTTTAAAAAGGCTTTTAAGTAATTGTAACCCAGCAGTTTTTTCGGTGTCTACTCAGCTAGCTGACATTTTTTCATTGTCCTCTTTCGTATCGAAAAGAAGATAACAAAACCTGTTTACTAACTCATTGTAACCAATAAAATGATTGTGTATACACAAAAGTGCCACTTTATAGTCGTGGAGGTGATTGTGTGTTCAAAAATGTGACACCACGTAGTCGTGGAGGTGGCAATAGGACATGCCCATGTTAAAGTGGAGAGTCACGTAGTTAATAAAGCATCTAGTGGTGCCCTGATATAGTGTGTCAAGTAACTAGTTCGGGACAGTCACCTGAACTGTTAGGAAGTTATAACAAGGTTTACATGGACAGTCAGACAGAAGGTGATTCTGAGTCGAATTTTAAGTTGTTAGTCCGAATATTTTCTCCAAAAATGTTTAAAACTAATAATTGCATTAAGCTGTTAAAATTAATTCCTAATAGTTTAGAGAAAGCAGAGCTATGCATACATTTAGATGGCCCTTCGTTATATGGTAAATAAAAAGAACTATTAAAATTCTCTATCTCACCCCAAACACATTTTTGACTGTTTGGAAGAAATTTTTAGGTGACTTTTTTAAATTTTTCAACTTGCTCAACTATAAATAATTTATTTCAAGTGAAATATCTCGGTTTACAGCATTCTGAATCCAAAATCGGATTTTGAAAGGGAGAAGTGAAACTTGACATTATCGACTCAGAAAGTGATACTGAAAACAATTTGTTTTGAACGCTTGAACTATGACTAACACTTATTTTCGAAATCAGAAATTGTAATAGAATTTATAAAAATTATGAATACGTTCTTACGATTATTGACAAGATTTTAAACATACTAATACTTATGTATTTAGGGATGTATGTATGTAATTATGTATTTACATATGTACGTACATATTTATATTGAATTTATTTTATCTTTTATATAAAATTTTATATTTTGTAATTTGAAACCAAACTGCCATTGTTCAGAAAAACAAAAGAAAAAAATAGTATTTAATAATTAGCAACAAAACACGCATAATTTTTGTAATATACAAAATTAGTAGTAGTGAATATAACAATTAAAAAAACAATACATAAAAAAGCAAAAGAAAATTGAGTTAAAGTTTCCCTGATATATGTAAAAGTTTTACTTTACGTTTTTATTTTGTAATATTATAAAGCTTAACTAAAAAAACTCTTCAATTTCGTATAATAACTGCGAATCCATAGCGTCGAGTCTTTATAAATTTTTATCAAGACAAACGTCAAAATTAACGCGAATTTATGGAAGGTGGCAACAGTTGTACCAAAACAATATTAAAGCGAATTCATTAATGTTTTTCACATATAGATTTTCACGTATAGATTCCCACTGACTTTGACGTGTGTCTTCATAAAAATTTGTCTAGCATGGACACTACGTAAGACGTGGAGATTAAATAGAGAAACTGGCAGTGTTGCCAAAAGAAATGAAAAACATCAGAATACCCTAAATGACTTATATATAATATAAAGGTTTTCTGCCCATTTAAAAATTTAAAATTTTTAAATAAAAAAATCGGTAAAAATAATACTATATAGCAACACTCTTTGAAAATCATTTTTCCTCAATATTTTTGTGTTACATTTATTATTTATTACCTACTCGGAATTAAATAAATTGCCTACTATATATGATAAATAATACGAATAATCATAATTTGACTCTCAGATATTAACAATTTAAAAAAAAATAAAATTAATTAATGTGAATTAAAAAACATTTGGACTCGATTTGAAAGGTCCAAATTTATATGATTCTATTACATTTTAATTTTCTGTGTAGCTTTAATTGAACTAGTAAATAAAATTTCATAGGTACTAAGAATTAAAGAAATTTGTTAACAAGAATTATTTTAAAACAATATAAACAACTAAAACCTGTTTATTTGGTAAAATGGTTGATTTTCATTTTCATGCTAAAATAAAACTTATAAACAAACGGCTAAACTGCTAACATTGGCTCGCTTTCAGAAATTAAATTATGAAAGTTAAAATACATTCTTGAACTTTTGACACAACAACTTGATTCGTATTTTAAAATTTTGGTTTAAAAATCTCCAAATGATCTTATCTTGACTTCAGATATTTTGACAAAAGTCCAAAGATATAGAGTATGTTTGTGTTTTGAAAATACGTACTTCATAATTTCATTTTTAGAATCCCGCTTTGTTTTTGAAATTTGGACATTTAACATTGCTGTTTTTTTTTTTTTTTTTTTTTTTTTAATAAAAGCCGAAAAATGAAAGTTTTCAAAATATTACCTCGAATACACCTCATAGTAAAATAAAACTAGATCTTTACAATGGTATTAAATACAAAATATCTAAATATTGTTTTAAAAATTTTTCGATTTCCATTTAAAATTGTTATAAGTTTTTGAAAAATATAAAGATGGCGTAGTAAATTTTTGAATGGACAAACGATAAATAAACATTTAAAAACATCGGCGACCTCCCATAAGTGCTAAAATTTAGATATTTTCTAAAATTGAACCTGACCATGTATGTAACTGCCAATTAAAAAGGTAGACATTTTGGTAATATCCATAATATAATAACAGAAGGTAGTATCGGTAACATAAGTCCCAAATGAAATAAGTACCAGCAAGAAGATGAAATAACTCCCAAACTTTTTTCCGTATAAATTTTGGGCTTTATGAAATAGCTCCTAATGAAATAACTTCCAAAAATGAAAATGATATAAGTTTCAAAAATCCCATACATTTTAGAAATTGTTTCATTTGCAATAGTTCCTAAATTTTTTTTAAATTATTGAATCTTTTTAAGTAATACCTTCATTATACCCTATACCACCATAGGTGGTTGGGGTATTATGCGTTTGTGCAGATGTTTATAACGCATAGAAAAAAGCATCCAACTCGCACCTTAAAGTATACAATCGACTCAGAATCACTTTTTGAGTTAATCTAACGATGTACGTCCATGTAAACCTTATGCACAAAGTACAGGTCGCAATTTTGAAGATAATTCAATGAAATTTGGCACGTAGGACTTTCATGACACAAGGACGAAGCCCATTGAAATTGGTTATGATCGGTCTATTACTTCACCTAAACCCCATACAAATTTCGCTGAATAGGGGTTTAACGATCATAAATGCCTTAAATATAGCAATATTTTAATGAAATTCGGTTTAAGGAAGTTTTATATAATTATCAGTCTTTGTGCCACATTTCATGAAGATCGGTCCATAATTGACCAAAGCTCCAACACAAAACCCTTTTCCGAAAATCACTTTAACGTGCATAAATGACATAGACGTGTTAGTATCAAGTTTATATTCGACACAGTGACAAATTTTATGAAGGATGCTCCATAATTTACCATAGCATTTATGCACTTTGGGAATCATCCCAAAGTGCATAAATTCATATAAATGTTAGTATTAACGTAATATTCTGTATTCGTATATTTTATTTTACACTTAGTAAAAGTATCAGTCAATAATTGTCCACATGTCTAATATAAAACCCCTCCACGAATTTTGATGGACATACACAATAGTGGGGTATCATACGGTCGGGATTGTTCGACTATATCTTTCTTACTTGTTTTCTTATGAAATTTTTTCTTTGAATTTTTTCTTATGAAAAAAAAAGAATAATGAAATGAGTTCCTTCCAAAATTTATTTTGGTCTTTATTTCATTTTACAAAGAATTAAGAAATTGTTTCATTTCTTTAGAGATTTATTTCATTTTCTTAAATTTGGGATAATTTCTGAACGAAAGTCTTTTAATTAAGACTTTATGTATGAACTAATATTTTCGTTTCATTTAAGAGGTCATGAATTTCAAAAAATTTGAAAAGTATTATTTTGAAATTTTACATGTTATATAATGCATATTGCTCATTTGCTGTAAGAACCTCATAACTCAAAAAATCTAATTTTTTAAGAGACGCATTTTTATTTTTTTAAATGTATATAGTAACTCCGAAATGAAATAAAAGTTATTTTGTTGAAGTTTGCTCTAAAGCAATCATAATTTTTAAGCTAAAGAAAAAAATAATCGGAAGTAATCGTATTTTTTAATCGAAAAATAAAAATAAAAAAATGATCATTATAACTTGAGCAAAAAATAAAAGTTTTTTGCATATTTGGAAAGGGTGTTCAAAAAAATTATAGAAATGTTACACAGCATGTTCGTAAAATTCCCGAGTCATATTGATTTTTTTGGTCAAGAAATTTGTCATAATCATTATTTACAGTTCCTGACATTAACATCAAGTTGAACGGTCTAAATTTACTATTAACATGATGTTAGTGTTAATGTGAAATGTTTTATGTTAGGTGAGAACCGCGAGTAATGATATACAAGAAAAACAGAGATCAAATGCAATACGTGTGTTTGTCATGTGTGTACTGCTTATAAAGAAATACAAAAAAATACATTGTATTTTGTGTATAAAAAATTCTAACAGAAATTTTGATTGTTCATATAAAAATCAATGTAAATATGACTCGCAACTATTGTACAGCATAGCTTACATATAAATATAAATACAAATAAAATGTATACAAATCCAAATAAATACAAATATAAACATTTTTATCCGCACCGACCTTTATACCTTTCTTAACGATATGTGAACTTTTCAAAGTAGTCAATTTATTTCTTAACATTTTAATTTAAATGTTATATGAAAATGTGATTGTATTTTAAAATTTTATTAAACCATCATAAAAATAACGAAAATAGCTATTATTCCTATATTAGATTTTTATTAAAAAATCAATTTTTAATGTGTTTTATTATTCATGCCCATCAAGACTCCTTTTATGAAAAAACGTTTTATTACGCATTAAAGTTTTTATGAAACTTTTTATTTTTCGTAAAAATTTGGATTTTTAGTGACAAATTAAAATTTTTAGTGAAAAACAGTTTTTAAGACAATAATAAATTTATTTGTACAAAAATATTTATTTTTCAAATTTTTCGTTAAAATTTAAATTTTAAATTAGATTTTATTGCTGAAAAAAAATCATCAAAATATAATTTTTTTTTCACTAATTTTATTTACAAAAAAAGCAGTAACAAGAAAACATAAAAATAAACTTTCTTTTAAATAATAATTGTATCCATAAATAAATAATAATTGTATCCATAATAACTCTGTTAAAATGTTTACATTTTGGAAAAGCATAAGGATATGTCTTTCTAATATCGTTTTAAAAATGAATATCAATTAATAAGAATTCGAGATATTCATTTTTCAAAACCACAAAGTCTGAATTCTTTAAGCATAGCTCTTAAATATGGTGGAATAATCTATATAATAAATAAATAATAAATACTGAAAAATACAGATAATCTACGCTGATTCTTATTATAAGTGCATAAAATTTTTTACTGTAGCAGAATGTAATTCGTTTTAAATTAAATTTTTCAGAAATCCAAAATTCAAATTTTAATAAAAAATTTAAAAAATATTCAATTTACTTCTAAACTATTAATAAAAATATAATAATAATTCATTTTACTATTAATCAAAAAATTTATTATTTATTTGTTTTTTTCACAATTTTCTTTAAGTAAAACCTAATAAGAATATTAAATACGTATTTAATTTAAATTCCATTTTCTACAAGCTTAATATATTTTTTTTATTTTTATTTTTTTTATTTTATCAAATTCCACCTTTTTTACACACTAATGCCAAATTTATCAACAAAGATCTAATTTGTCACCAAAAATTTCATTGTCTTAAATAATAATATTAATACGTAATAAACTTATTTATTCGAGTATAAATATTGTTTTTTATTTTTATATATTTAATTTTTAACTTAAACATCTTCAACCTTAAAATACATAAATAATAAAAATACATAAAAAATTTTAAAATATAAATTTCCATGCATTAGCTCATATGACGTTAAAAAGGCATAAAAACTCGGGAGTGTATCAAAGTATTTTTATATGTACTTTTAAAACAACAAAACACGAATGCCCTACACTAAAGACCGGCTCCCATAGTACTTCGGAACCGAGTGTTTTCGATATTTTCACATATGTAACACGAAGGTTAACGAAGCTACACAATTGAGAACGAATAAAAAACAAAACATCATTTAGTTTTGTTCTTGCTTTCAACAAGGCACGTTCATGTCGCATAGCTAAGCAAAACTAAAAACAAAACATAACAAAGAGCAACAAACAAAAAAATTATTAATATATATATGTATATATATATATATATTTTGTATGCTATACATAACATAACATTCGTAACAAATCAAATACACTAAGAGATTCAAATTATTACGTAATCTCTTTGTGCCTATCGATGCCATACATTAACATGTATGATCATATTTTTCCACTATTAAATGAACAAGCAATATTTCTGTAAGCACTAGTCATCTGCATTAAAACATTTGTTTTTCAATTCAGAGTAATGTTTGTAATACATGCTCTCACATTACTGAAAAAATATAAAACAATACAAAATACAAAGCAAACTATGTGAAGAAAAATGAGTTGAATTGAAACGATGAAACAAAAACAAAATATGTCGTGGTCTTTTTGACAAATTGTTGCTTATGAGAGATTTTAACAAAAGCAATAACGTTAAAAAAAAACTTCAAATGAAAACTGTGATTTACTGTCATTCCCTTGCAAGTAATACGAAAAATTCAAGTAATAAATACGTTTGATTTATATTTTTCCGCTCAAAAATTAGGATTATGTTTTATTTTAATTTTATTACTCAAACAATAATGATTATTTTGCGAGTTTTATTATTATTATTATTATTATTATTATTTTCTTTTTACTGAAGAAATAAAATATATGTTAATTTCTCGATAAACTTTCGAAAAACTAAACTTTTTATATAAAGTTCAACATTTCACGAAACCACGTCACCGAAAATTACGTGGATATTACGGAAGTTATTTTTGAAAATCGGCCCTTTTAGGGAGAAAAGGGGCAACAAATGTATTTTGGTACTTATTGGCACTACACGTATCTTCTAAACCAGTAAACATATAAATTTATATCGTATTCGTAACTCATCAAAAAATGATAAATAAAAATTTTGTACTTTTTGGAATTTCGTTTAAGGGGTAAAAATCGTACCTATTTTTGGTACTTTTTTCATAAAATATTTTTATATTGATTGACATCTATGTACATATCAGTGTTTTTATATGGAATCCCGCTACAAATTAGAAATTCATTGGAATACAATTTTTCTTACATATATGAGGGAAAAAGAACTCGTCTTAGTCCAAATTTCACAAATGTACCTTTTGTCGTTTGGGCTGGGCGAAGTTGAAGTTGAATACAGTTTACAAAATAACTAAAATAAATCACAAAAGTAACATAAAAAAAGAAAATTAAAATAAATGAAGTAGAATAAGCAATATCTAAAATCAAATAAAGTTTGATTTATATTTGTGTTATTACTTTTAATTACATATTTACATATCCCATTTTATTTTTTATTTCAAATTTGAAAAAAATATATTGCATTTGTTGCCTTGCTACATAATTGCTATCATTCAATTTAGTTGAAAATCTTTCGTTGCCAAAATGTTTTTATGATTACCTGCATAAATGATTTTGTTTCTTTTTATTTGGTTTCTCTTGTCTTTTCAATCCATATGAACACACAGAGAATTGATTTTAAGTTTACAAACAAAAAACCCTGCCAATATTTTCTATCCAAATTTGCACTAAAGAGTAACCTCAAGTTGATATTAAAAGTCGAATATGATATCATTTTCTTATCCAAGAAGAGTCACCATGCGGGAAGAAATGTGCAGCAGTTTTAATACTTTTTTAATGACACTATTAAGTGCTTTTTTTTATGTGTCAAATTGGAGTAATTTTGAGGAACAGAAAAAGTCGTTATTTCTGTCGAAATTCTAACTTAATACTATCAATATTACTATCCAAACTTTGACTAAATAGTATCCATATTTATTTTAAAATAGTAAAAGAAAAAAAAGTTATTTTCCTATCGAAGAAGAGTCATTGCTCGGGCAAAACTGTATCGCAGTTTTGATACTTTTTAATGACACTATTAAGTGCTTTTTTTGTGTGACGAATTAGAGTCACTTAGGATTATTCAAAATCGGTTTTGTTGTGCTTAATAAAATCTGGCTTTAAATATTCAATTTAAGAGAAGAATTTTTAAATATAAAATTACACCAAATTGCTGATAAAAATATAAGTACTGAAATCAGGAGTGGTATAAGAAATTTACCACAACAGACCATACCATAACAAACCTATACTTAAAATGTTCATATTTAGGAAATAATACACTCTGCTACAACGAAAAATCACAGGAGAAATGACATAGCATACGTGATAGGCCTTCTTGCAATATAGGAATCCATAATATGTTTTTAAGGGTTTTGAATCATAATCTCCAGAAAAATTTAAATTTATAGGCGAAAATGTGAAAAATCCTTGTTTTTGGGATTTTCAGTTCTTTTTTTTTTTTGTTTTGTTTTGTGAAATGTGGGATTTCTTCTACAAAAATCTTAAAGTTTTTTACAATTTCTCATTTTAAACAATCAACGAAAATTTCGTTAAGATATCCTAACTAACAAAGATTTTATTACAGATATAATATTTATATTTTCTTCAAAAACCATGTTTTTTCCCAAATAAATTACATTACTTATCTAACATAATTCTTCATTATGTAGATAAAAATTTAAGTCAATATCTTTTACAGAACAGAATTTACGCTACTTTAAAGTTTAATAAGATGTAAAATATTTGATATCGGATAGGAAACAAAAAATTGACAAGCGATGAAATATTTTCTATGTCAGAGGTAACCTATTTTTAGCCTTATATGCCCCATATGCTCATATGGGGGCATATGGAGCCCCCATCCAGCCAGGCGATCAAAAGAAAAAAAATTTTTCCAAAAAAAAAATCGAAAAAAGAATTGTGTCAATACGTGGTGGAGAAGTAGAATTTTTACGGCAGATTTGATTGCTTGCCTTTGAAAGTAACACACCAACTAAGTACCATTGTCTTCTTCACATTTTTTGTTTTTAATTTAAAAACAATTTTTTAATTTCAGAAGGTCGAAAATCTAAATTAATGTTATTTGTTTTTGTAAAATTTTTTACTATCAGGAAAATAACATCTTGGGAACTCTAATGGGAGACAGTTTTTGGTAACTTTATATTTATCCAAAAACTAACTTTTAAGTGACTTTTTCGACATCTTTGTTAGTAAGAAATGTAGAATAAGTAGATCAAAAATCGAAGTTAATGTAATTTGTTTTTGTAAAATTATTTACTAACAGGAAAATAACATCTTGAGAATACTAGAAAGAGTCATCTTTCTGATAGTGGATAAAACTATCAACTAATTGCTGGCAGGGAAGTTAACAATAAAAAGAAGAAGATACATACATACTTACACACATGCATACATACATACATATATGTACAATAAAGTGCATTGATTTGTATAGAGACAAGAAATATTGCAAATATACTTACCCCATAAAATTAAAGATTGATATGTTTTAAACTAATTCCCAAAATATTTCGGTTTAATTATTTCGTTCAACAGTTCGTTTCGATCAATAGTGTACATATTTTTAACTTTTTGTCAAAAAATCACAACATATGATAGAAAAATCACATTTAATACATAATGAGTAAAAAAATTTTAAATTAGTTTTTATTTTCACGAAAATAAAATTAAATCAATCATTATAATCATAGCAAATTTTTCTATGATTTTATTTTAAGTACTATTTTATTAAAATTTTATTTATTTTTTCTATCTTAATTTATATTTTAGGGCATCTTTGGAAAGGTCTCATTAAATACTATTTTGATGTATGTATTCATTTAACTCTTTAGTTGTACAAGTAATGTTTTGGGATCTCCGGTCCATAATTAGCTAACTTAATTTTTATGTCAAATAAATGATTAGTTAAGAAAATAAATGTCACCAAATGCACATACATATTTTTCAAAAAACTATAAATTCGTATAAAATAGTGACTAAATTTCCAAAATCTCTTTAGTTCGATTACTATCGAACTGAAAAAAACTTATATTTTTCATAAATTCATCTATATTTAAGTACAATAAATACTTCCATGTGACTTATTTGCAAAAATTGCTAATTTAACCTTTTGAGGACAAAATGCATAAAATTGACCCGCTTGCTGTTAAAAGGTTAATTACGTGTAATCTTCAATAGTATCAGGATAGACCATTCCAATGGTACATTCAAATATGTGCTTCTATTACAATTCTATTACAACTTGAAGTTAATTTTCTTATAACGAAAATTTTAATAGCGATATTAAAAGAGATACATATTTGAAAATGGTCCATCTCACGTAAATTAAAACCTTCAGATGTAATATTTTGGGAATCATATAAGAACAGACCAGTCTTCATTTCTAGAGGGGTACATTTGCAACCTTTTTTCGTTATTCTCTTTAATGTACAACACAATGTTAAATACATTGTTATACATAAGTATATAAACACTTTTGAACTCTCTCATCAAAGACTCTCCTTGCTTTGGATTTTCCCTAAATCCACTGTGGATTTTAATACCGACAATAAAATGTATGACAGTGCAACATCTTTGTAAATATACTCCATTATTCAAAACGAAAAAATGTATGCTTGCTAACGTTGTGTACATATTAAACTGTTCTTTATCAAGACAAACGTCAAAATTAACTCGAATTTATGAAAAAATAACATAAAAAAACAAGGGGAATTCAGTAGCGTTTTTATATATGCTATTTGACAGCTGTAACAACCAAAAATAATAATCAGCTGTTTAGTTGAAGTTACCTTATATAGATTCGCACTGATTTTGACGTTTGTCTTGTTAAGAATTTGTCTAGTATAGACACTACGTAACGAGTGGCCAACTTTTTCTTACAGAAATTTACACACAAAAAAACTTAGCCGCTCGTTAGCAACCATACTTTTTCATTTTGAATACGGCTGGTAGAGTCTTTGTCTAAACTGTAAGTTTCCAACAGTGTTTCCAGTTAAGCCTTTTTAAGGCTAAATCTGGCTTTTTTATTTTCCTTTTAGCCTCAAAATTTTCGTTTTAGTAGTTCGAATGGAACATTTTCTTAGCTCAAATACATAAAAATCTGAATGGTTTCAATAAACAATCAAATTTATTTGCTTATCGAAAAATTATTATATATGGTTTTGAAAAAATTTTCAAAATGAATAACAACGACGATATTACGACTGAAGCGAACAATGGATGTTGTTGGAGGTCTGTCCATCCGATGCCACATGAAGCGATTTAGAAGAAATTTATATTGCCGCCAAAACAAAATTGTTGTCGATCTTAAATAAAAATCGTTCTATGTCAATGGAACACATTTTTCTTAATTCATCTTAAGGACTTTCCAGTCAAACTCGTTTACCATCATTGAAATTACTTCGCTTCGAGGAAAAGTACACAGATTATAAATGATTATGGAAAGAAAACAGAATTAAAAAATACCTCCGTGGTTTCAAACCAAAATCAACTTGTGCGTACTGCAACAGCTCTGAGTATTCTACACATTTTCGTTCAATCTAAATCACCTTCAGTAGGATTTGCGCCCATCCAAGAGCCATCAACTAGTAATGCCACTTCCTTGGTAGCTCGCTCGTTTAAAGGAGTCATAATACCAACTTCTGCGGTTCTCATCAAAGATAACTTTGGTTCTTTCCAACCATTAAGAGTCCTTCTCGATTCTTGTACTGAAATTAATTTCGTTACAGAAGAAGCTGCAAAAAAACTCAAACTTCGTTTTCTACCGAATTGTCAAGATGTTTATCGAATACGAAATTTTAATTTTGTGTTTCAGCAACAATTAAGTTTCATATTAGCTCACTCCAGTGGACATTGACTTTTGCTGTAACAAAATCCACTTCGAAATGGAAAATTCCAAAAACAATACAACTAGCAGACCATTTTTTCTTCAAGCCACAACGGATAGATTTACTGATTACTAACGAAGTGTTTTCCAATTTGTTGCTCTATGGACGCATTGTTGGTGATAAATTTAAGTCTCAACAAAATTCTTCGCACCCTACATGAAATTTGGCGCTAGATTCTTCAACAGAAAATCTTTATAACACATATAAGAAAATTCTGGGAAGTTAAAGAATATGTAAGTGCTCCCCAAAAATTCACTGAAGAATAGCACGTATGTGAAAAACATTTCATCGAACATACAAAGGTTGATTAAGATAGACATATTCATGTTCGTTTGCCATTTAAACAAGATCCTGCTTGTTTTGGTGATTCTTTCGAATATAGTAAAAAACGATTTTTGATGAACGAATATATGGCGCTCGGACATATGTCACTCTACAGTCGCCCTCTTTCGCATCGACATTACATCATACCTTATCATTGTGTACTTAAACCACATAACACAGCCACAAAATTTCGTGTCGTTTTCGATGGGTCAGCTCACACAACCTCTTCATGGTTGGCCCAACAATTCAACAAGATTTGATTACAGCATTATTTTCGTTTCATTTGAATAGATTCGTTCTTACTGCAGACATATCTATGTACCATATAAATGTACCGCCAACTCCTAGTCAATGAAAGTGATCGTAAATTTCAACTGTGTTTTAACTAAACACCGTTACGTATGAGCTCTCAGCAGCATCATTTTTGGCTATTCGTAGTTTGTTTTTTTTTTTATCGCCGATCAACATAGTTCAAATTTTCATATTGGTTCAAAGGTACTTCGTGAGGATTTATATGTTGACGATGTCCTCACTGGATCGGATAATCTCGAAAGGTTGGTAGTCAAAAATACTGAAATTATTAAAATTCTCAGTTCCCATGGTCTTCAGCTCGCAGAATGGAATAGCAATTGTCCAGACTTAGTAACTAATACCGATAAAGAAGTTGCTATTAAAACGGCTGAAGAAGACATTACAAAAACCCTTGGAATGTTCTGGAATACATTTCTGTTCCGTTTTGATTTGCCCGGTGTAAGTAACCTCACAAAACGGTATATTAGCCAGAATATTCGATTTGCTTGATCTCTTAATCCCCATTATCGTTCGTAGTAAAATGATGCTTCAAGAATTGTGGGTACAAAACATCGATTGGGATAATTCCCTCAACTCTAGCTTGACATTTGGAACATATTCATTACATCAATATATTTCGCTATGTTTTTGCTTCAAAAAACATTCTCAGGAAAACATACGGATTTGCAGATGGCTCGTAACGAGCATTTCGTATATTTATTATTGTGTTTTCGAAAGTGGTTCGTACAAAAGCATTTTATTAATCGAACGTAATTAAGGCCCGGCAATTGCCTCATCTCGAACTATATGCTACCGTATTACTTAGAAGAACTTGGGTTAAGATTAAACCAAAAAATCTTTGAAAATCATTAGTTAATTTACAAAATTTTTCGATTACTTCACTACATTTTTTTTTTTTTTTTTTTTGGATTCGTAATAAATGAAAAACTAATACATTTTAAAGGTCATCGAAATTGTTCATCTTAAAAACACAAAACACATCTTTTGTCGTAGATTTAAATGTCACTTTAGTTTCATATTAAATAAGAATTTGTCTTAATCACCGCTTCACATACATGGCTCTTTGATAGAGTTACAAGACCAATACCTCGTTCTGGTGAACGTAATCTTGTCGAATACCTATACAAAAAGGTTGTTCATATACCGTTCATAAATCATTATTGAAATGCAGACTTTTCAACAGGGGAAAATGTTGGAGGAGAACCATTTCATTACTGTTAATAAGTGTCGTCACTATTTGCTTTGTTAATCCACTTATTTGTTTACTTATTAATCTCTATACCCTCAGTGTGATTGTTGCAGTTATTGCATTGCTGTTGAAGCTTGCAATATTTTTGTTAGTGTAAATTTAATTGCTATTCTTTCTATCGTTGTCCGCACGTGCATTTGTTATTTATTTTAAATATAAGTAAGCTAATGCATGTACCTATAATAATTTGGTAATATTATTTTTGTTGTTCTTAATAACTTGTCATTATTTTCTTGTAAATTATTTTGTGGCCCACAATAAGAGTTTGTTAATTTTAGGGAGACAACAAATTAATTATTTTTTAATAGTTAATTTTTTATGCCACAAATCCTTGAAGTTTTTAACTTTGCGACGATGTGCAACTTTCCTTACCCCACTTCTCAACATCTCTTGCCTACAAACATAAAAATTGCAGCGATTTTTCCCAGGGAAAATCTGCTGCATAAATGGGCTAAAAGTTTTCTATACAGAGAACCCCACAGCTATATAATACAAATTGTTTTAACTGAATTAAATGGTAAACCCTGCATTTTGTGCTATGTAAATAGTCTCATTCCCGTTATATTACTTGAGGCGTCATTATTATTTGCCTACTCTGTATTACATAAATAAGTGCTCAATAGAATAATAGCACAGTAATATTGCAATCACGTGGATAAGTTGGCTAGACCGCTGGATTAGCAACCCCATTCTAATGCTGTTAATTTTTTTATAACAAAATGGCTAAAAAGATATTTTATACTAAAAAAAGTTTTGGTCACTTAGAAAATTAAGTGAGTTAGACGTTAGTCATTAGAAACGAATGTCTAATTTGTGTCCAAGTTCAAATCTCACTGGCGGTAAAATTTTTTTCTTTTTTCTTTTTTATTTTTATTTTCGCTTAGGTACATATTTTTGAGCACTCCTAGAGTCTAAAAATTGCTACATGAATTTGTGGACAACTCGAACAAAAATAACTAGTTATTCAGACAAAAAAGAAGTAGTTTATTTTTGTTTCCAATTATACCTGCTAGGTTACTAGGAAAGCAAAGTTTTTGCTGGGCTCTTATTAATTAAACGATTTTATTTTTTGTTCATTATAATATGCATCCTGCACCAGCATAGGTGGTTGGGGTATGTCTTTGTGCTAATGTTTGTAACGTACAGAAAAAACTTCGGACGCCAGCTAAAAGTATACCATTCGATTCAGAATCATTTTCTGACTCGATTTAACTATATTCGTCCGTCAAATCGGCTGGATGTCTATTAAACATCGTGCGCATAGTACAGGTCGCAATTTTGAAGATAATTCGATGAAACTTTTTAAGTAAGATTTTTTATTGCAAGCCTATTCAATTTGGTTATGATATGTTCGTTATTCCACCTTATCCCCATACAAATGGCCTCCCGGAATAGTGATTTAACGATCATAAAAGCCTTAGATATAGAAATATTTTAAAGAAATTCGGGTTAAGAAAGTTTTATATAAGTATAAATCTTTGTGCATGCATATGTTTAGAGAAATCATTTGTATTAATACAAATATCGTACACTCAATGGTGTGGGGTATCATAATATTATATCCTACACCATTAGGTATTGACTATCTTGTGGTCAGGCTTGAACGACAAGATACATATATTTGTTATGTTGTATTACTTGTTTTGTGATATATATTTTTTCTTCAACACCTCAGCGCCTGTTATTAATAATTACGAAATTCCTTGTAACATAGACTCTACCTTTTTACAAGTAAAATAAAGTAATTAATAGATATTTCACTTATAGTTTACTTAAGTTAAAGTAACGCAAATAAAAATATTCAAATTTCAGACACCGACGTAAAACGAAACGATGCAAATCAAAGCCTGAGTGTACATATCATTTATGATCGGTGTTTGAGAAGAGAATGTGTATGCCATAAGCTGTCTTCAATAGAGATGAGATGATGTTAAAATTTTCTGTTCAAATTTCAATTTTTTATAGTGGCATACATGCATTCAAGATGTGAAAAAATTATTCAGTTAAATCGCATTTAAAATAAAGCTAAACGAAGTTAAAAATTATTTAAAAATGCTAAAAACTAATGCTATATTAATAAAGTACTTTTTTTTAGTGGTTGACGTTATGTAATTATAAAAACAAAACAGATTATATAAACAAGTAGAAGAATAAGAAGAGGTCGTCCAATTCACATAGTCTACAATATTCTTCACTTAGTACCTAGTTGCAACAGTGGAAAGTAGCAAAATTTGTGTTCTACCACTTACAGTTCCTTAATATCTTCGCATTACCTAAAAAAATTCTCGATGTGATACCGTGATAATACCCATTTTTCTTCTGAGTAGCAGACACATGAACAGACCGGTCCACAACACCCTTGGCTTCTTGCAAGCTGTTCTACTTTAAATAACAATAACATTTGTTTGCAAATAACAGATAGTCAAGTAAATACACCTCCATTTCAAAACTGGTAAAATACATTTAATATTTTTAAAACGCATCTAATTTTAAGAATTACATTAATTTTATTTAATACGGTTTCTAATTTTCGTTTTTATTAAATACATGAAACTTGTCCTTTTTTTAATTTAATGGCTAATGCTAAATTTAGCTGAGAATAATAAATTTGACAACATATATTAAACATTTTAAAGAGAGAGATAGAATTTGACAATTGCCAACATAAAAATGTCTACGTGTAAACTTGGGGTTAACAACCGTCTTTAACATAGTGTCTACATTAGGCAAATTTTCATCAAAACAAACGTCAAAATCAGTGCGAATATATTCAAGGTAACTTAGTTAAACAGCAGATTATTATTTTGGTTGTTACAGTTGTCAAACTGCATATATAAAAAACAATAAGGAATACGCCATATTGTTGTTTTTGTGGAACTGTTGCCACCTTCCATAAATTCGCGTTAAGTTTGACGTTTGTCTTGATAAAAAATTTTCTAATGTAGAAACTATGTAAACATCAAAAAAGTTAACATTAACATAAACTTGGACGTCTTGAACGGTATTTACAATTAACATGATGTTAGTGTTAATGTTAAAAGTTTTGTGTTAGGTCATAGTCATGAGAAAACCTTGAATGCGTTTTCAGCAAAATCGCTTTTTTTTAGATATAGTAAATGAACGACTTGTAATTTGAGCTCGCTGTTGCCAGATTTTACTATTTATTGTCATTTTGACAATTTTTTATTCCAAAAAATGGCCTGTTGACGATTTGAATATTTTTTCTAAAATGAGATTCGAAACTATTTTCAGTATTTTTTATACACTTTTCTTTAAAATAAAATTAGTTGGTACTTAAAATTCCATTTAAAAAAATCTTCTTAAATTTTTTTTACAGAAACGGTTTTTGGGAACCAATATAATATTCGATTTAATTATATATGCTGTTAGTATGAAATAGCAAAAAAAAAAAAACACTTAACAAAAGGATTCTGGCCTTTTCGTTATTATGAACTTTTTTCAAAAAGTTTTATAAAAACTTTTAATTTCATAATCAAGTCATTAGAAATCCTTAAATAGTAGTAATAAGAATCCAAAGATATTTTTGATGAACTTATTCAAAATTAAATTTCATATATCTTCGAAGGGCTTACAAAAAGGCCTATGTGTTTTTTATAACTTTCCAACAGACAAGGTAAATAACTTATGTTTTGTTTGAAAGTTAATAGATATTACTTAACTCATAGTAGACCGACAATATAAAATTAATGTAATTTTTGCTAGTTAAATATTTACTCATAAATAAAACAAGTTTTTCTTTAAAAAAAATTATAGAAAATGTTCATTAATATATAAAAGACATAATTTTTGATGTTCACTATTTTTTTTGACGATTTAAAATAGTTGAATTGAAATTTTTTTTTTTTTTTTTTTCTAAAAATTTGACGACTTTGCACAAAATGTATCTGGCAACTATGTTTGAACAGCTTCCTGAAAGGCAGAATTTCATTTTTATTTTGCTTTAAATTTGTTTACATTTTTATTTGCCTTTTCGAATAGTTCGACCTTCCGTTATTGTATCATGGGTTGTAAATAACTTATACAGAATATTGTAAAAAATGTAAGACGGTTAGCTACTTTTGTGTGTAAATATGATTAAATACCTATTGTTTTCTTAATAATAGATACTTAATACATTTAGTTCGTATTTTTGCATTTAATTTATGCCAAATATAACTGCAGTGACTACTTACTTGTACAAAATTTCATAAAATTTACTCGTATATTGGAAAAGGCATTTATGGGAGCTAGGTGCCTTGTACCAAACATTTATTATGTGTCATATTTCATTTCATTGGTTGTCTTCAAACCGACTAGATTTAAACATGCATTAAAAATCATTTTCTTAAGTTTTCTTAAAAATAATTTTCGTACATATGAAGAAAAATATTTCGCTTATTTAATCTATTTAATGCCTTTGAGTATATCGCTGTGCTTACAAAGTTTAAAAAGTTGCAGTTGCCTTTTCTCTTATATTTAAATGTGGAAAATAGTGATAAAAAATCTTGCGGGTATATTAATGAGAAATACATATGAAATATTTAGTTCTTAATATTTTTTATGTAAATTTAATGTTATTTACTCAAATATTTATGTTTGTACGTAAATTTTTTAAATTCAATTGTGAACTTATTAACAATATTAAAACATCTAAATCGCGTTTTTAACTAGTCTAATGTTTCACATCATGTCAGTGGTCTGGCCGAACCACTGTGGTTCACTTAACGGTTTATTATTTTAAGCAAATTCCAATCGATTTCAAAATAGTTCAATTTGAAAATAAAATTAAAACTCACCAAAGTTAAAAGCTGTTTACCATATTAGTTTTTATACTATTAAATGCTAATATATACAACTTTTCTATATTTTATGAAAAGCAACAAGAAGAATGCATAAAAAGGACATGGAATAGTTATAAGTTATTATTTGCTAAATAATAACTCGTATAAATAATAATAATAATAATAATAATAATAATAATAATAATAATTAAGAAAAAGAACAAATAAATAACAAATGTCATCAAAACGTTTAAAAGTCAATAATAAAAAGAAATAAATTAATAATATCATCCTTGTAGATCATTGATAAATTAAAAAATGACGGACAGATACAAACGAAACAGAAAAATAGGGTACACAAATTAATAAAATGTTTATAGGTTAGATTAGGACTGTAGTTGGAAACATTTAAAATTTAAATAACTAATATAAAAACGAAAACCTTAAATAAATATAACAAAAGCAGATTTAACATGCGTTAACATAAAAAAGCACCAATAATCGACACAATCTAGTAGATTTATTAAAGAACAACAATCAACAAGTCAAGTATTATTACAGAAAATATGTAAAGCACATTACATACATCCAAACATAAAAAACACACATCCATACATAGATATGTAAATGATTTACTATTTATTAAAAAAAAATATATTTAAATACAAAAAAACAATAGAAACAAAATATGCAACACTAATCAATACAATGCACTGTGGTGCATTCCGTTTGGTGCAAATCGTTTTGAAATTTTATATTGAAAACAACTGAATTCTAATTTATTTGTTGTAAATTATCGAAACGATAATTAAATAACATTTTTTGATGGAATGCCTCCTGTAATATAACATGTCTATATAATTTATATTGTATTTAATACTATGAAAGGTTAAATATCCAAATATTTAAATAGGATACTTTTATATATATATATTTCAAAAGAAATTTTAATTTCAGGCCATTTTTGCGTCCGATATATATATATATATATATATATATATATATATATATATATATATATATATATATATATATAATGGCCTGAAATTAAAACTTCTTTTGAAAATTAAAAATAAGCATATAAGCAACATTTTTACCATTAATCAACCATATGGAACGTAAATCTCAAAATATTAATAGCAAACTGGGTAAATTAAAATGCGGGTCATTTAGATTCTATTATTATGAACCTCGATTCAAAATTGTACAGTTACCTCATTAAAATAATTTTCCATTTTTGAAAAAAGTAAAAAAGAGCAAAAAGGACTAAAAGAAAATTGTGAAAAGTGCTAAATTTTCGCGTTTTTTATATTCGGGCGAAATTTAGCCCGAAAAGGGCTGAGTTGGCCTATTCTATATTAGATCAATTATATTTACTTTGAATTGGAAAATATATTGAAAAACGTTTATATACTATATTATGGATCAACGGTTCTCAAATGGGGGTTCACGACCTACAATGGGTCAGTGCAAACATTTTAGGGGGGGTCGCGAAGACCATTTACTTAAATACAAAATTTAAAGCATTTTTATTTAATTAACTTATAGTATAAGTATAAAATATAATACATAATATACTATATAATATACTATGTAATATAATAAATATATAATTATAGTATAAATGTCTTGAAATTTTAATAAAGATTTTATAGAATTAGTCAATTCATATAGGGCTCGAAAGTAAGCAAAATTATAATTACATATATCCGTGTGAGTGATTAAATTAATTATTCTTAGCTCCAATTGCAATACAGGGCAATTACACCGAATCTTTTACCCCCGCATTCACAAACAATTATTAAATTTAACATGTCTTTTAACTCAAATTTTTCATAAAAATTTTGCCTCCAAAATGTATTTCAAAAACTTTTTTTAAATCGGTTTTCGATTTTCTAAAGCCTCTACATAAGCTCTATATAAGCTTTTTTCCTTGAATTTTTGTGCTGAAGAAATGAACTAAATCGTCCAATAATAATCGAGTTATCGGACAAAACTCATTTTAAGCTTTTTGAAGCCTTTGTTTAAGCTACGGATTTCGTTTTTATATAGATCGGTCATAAATATTTTTACACAATTTCGTTTCTTTGAATCAGCCTATAACTGGTAAAAAACCGAGTTATGGACCAAAAACTGAAAAAATCTGTTAATATACATGCACAAACATTTATATTAAGCGTTGCACTTACTATTAGTGTTGTTTTTTTTTTTTATTTTTTATTTTTTGTTAAGCAATCAGTTTAGTTGATAACAGCAGTATTATAATGATTATTATTGTATTATTGTTTGTATATACATACAACGCAATTTCTTTTTATTTGATGGTAAAGTGGTGAGGCTATAAAAGAATCGGCACGGTCGAATATAGCGCTCTATCTTGTTAGGTTTAAGAATGATTTTAAAATTTTTGATTTGAAATTGAAAAATACTATTTTTTTAAATATTCGTTTTTGCATAAAAATGGAATGATTTTAATCTCGTTAAGAAATAAAACATACAATTGAAGCATAGGTCTCATATATTTAGCCCAAGTAAAAGTTTAGATTTTTTCCCGAAATTCGTCTCAAAAAATGCATAATTTTGAGCTTGAAAAAATTTGTGTTAATTTTTTATCGTGAGATTTTGGTTCTCCAGAGGACACTCGGTGCGAGCTATGTTTTTATTTTAGAGCCATAGTTTCTTTGGAAGTTTTCTTATAATTCTTCGTACTCACCCTAATAAATACGCCGCCAACATTTTTAAAGATGATTTCTCACTATTAACCTCATAGATATAATTATTTGAAAATTTAAGCTATGTTAATCAATTTTGTTTTTAGTTTCTTCATATTTCATTGTTTTTCACATTTTCTTAAGGTAAGTTAGACGATTTAAACATATCATGTAAACTCAAAAAAATATGTATGTTCACAGCAAATGCAGACTATTTTTAACGATGGCAATAAACGTATGTTGACGTCTAAACACAAAATTATTAGTTCATAACGGGTAGTCTTCATTAGATACGATTTAAAGCATCATTTTAATTTCTTGGTTTCTCACAGTTTTGTTATTGCATTCCACGGACATGCAATAATTTCTTTGTTTGGGTTAGTAAAAAACATTGTGTGTGAGCCTTGATATTTAAACACGCTGTTTTTTAATATTTGCTTTAACAGTTGTGTTTAAACATCGAAAAAATTAACATCAAGTTGAACGGTCTACATTTACTATTAACTAAAATATTGTATTTTTAAGCGAACACAATATGAAAATGTTCTTAATTTTTATACTCTATACCTCTATAGGTGTTTATGCGTTTGTCCTAATATTTATAACTCACAGAAAACACCACCTTAAAGTATAGCATTCGATACAGAATCACTTTCTAAATCGTTTAAACTATATTCGTCTTTCTGGTTGTCCATCTGGCTGTCCTTCTGAACAAAGTGCATGTATCAATTTTGAAGCTATTTCGATGAAATTTGTAGTATGAATTAAGCCTTTCAAAATTTTAATAAATTATGGAAAAAATATGTTTTATATATGCATATAAGGCCCACTTCCGAAAATTACTTTAACGTTCACAAACCCCATATAAATGTTAGTACCAAGATAATAATTAACACAAACAAATAAAGTATGTAAATAGCCACATATGACATATAAGACCATCTCGAAAAGCACCTTGATTATATGGTCTTGCTTGGCCAACTTTCTTACTTGTTTGAAAATAGAACAGATGTTTAAAAATTCATCCATTTTTATTAAGCTACTAACATAGTTGTTTTGTATTATGCATTTTTACGTATAAGAAAAAACTATTTATTAGCTTGAGATTTGAATCTGTTGCAAAAAATAAAAATATAAAAGTTGGCCGAGATGAAATTTGGATCCATGCAACTTTAACATTCAACAAACATATAAAATTCAACAAATTGTATAAACTACTCGTATGCTTAATTTTATGTTGATATTTTATTATCTGACATTCATATGTTGAAACAAATTTGTTACTTTCAGCAAATCGTCTAAACACCTAATATATATAATATGGTGACAGACATTTTTTGATGCTTCTAAGCACAGGAGTGTCAGTATACTGAATCAAAAAATCGTCTAAACTAACCTTTACGTAAAATATTACCGCATTTTTTATTTAATACAGTCATAGTAATATTTATTTACTTACACATAAATTATTTTCAAATTTGATAAAGAATTCATTTTTGTTGTTGTTTGTTATAAAGTCTTTATTATAAAGTTATTGTATTGTTGTTGTAATACCTGAAATGTGTAGAGTAGTTTATATTAATATCTAAAAATTTTAAATTCTTATATAAAAGAAAAGTATTTACAGGAATTTTTCATTATATCGTGGACCCCACACATATATTAAATCTTTAATAATACAATTTCAAAATGAGTAAAAAAATGGCTGCAGGGACGCCAAGAAAATATATTGGTATATCAATAATTTACGTCGGTTTTTAATATAAAATAATGTTCATTTCAAATTAAAGGTAAAATGTTATTTAAAGTATTTTTCATCGGAAGCCTCGCTTCCGATTCTTTTTAGAAATTTATGGGTTCTGTCTCAAAAGCGTTTCTAAACTTTTGAGCCAAGAAACGAATCAACTCAACTTTTAATACCTTCTTCTGAAGTGAAGCGCATTTTATCTACGGCATTGTTTAGGTTTCAACGAATCATAATTGGATAAGACACCACGAATGCTGATGAAGTGTGTAGCGGCACAGGAAATACATATCCCATTATGATGATGTCTAATTATAGCCCAAAAACACAATATTGGAACAGCCAAACAGAGACAACAAAGCAATTTACGATTGCAAACTTGTTTAGGCATTTTGAATTGAACGAAAAATAGTGGTCAGAATAGGCAATGTCATATACGGTGGGTGGAACACAACTTCCAAACCACTCTTTCCAAATGCAGAAACGATTTCGTTCTGTGCGCTGAAACAGCATTTCAAACTTTCAAAATCGCCTTTCGACGTTTGTTTTGTCGTCTTCTCCATTTTCTTCCTTTTGGATGAACTAAAGTGCTTTAAAAGCCAGAAAATTGTTGCTTGATCCACTCCCAATGATAATGTCGGCATTTCTTGCATTTGCCACGAGTCTTGATCAAGCAAAGTCTAGAATTATTTTCATCTTCAAACTTTTTTACACTTCGACATCACATTATTTAAATCGGTTAATCCACAAGGTACCAAAATAAGATGGCTTTCCGAAATGATAGTTTTAAAAAAATTAAAAAGTAAAACTTTCCAATCATACTTCTATTCCACGATAAACACTCACGAGTACTAGACTTAGTGACTTTATTAAATATTTTAATAAAACAGTAATATCTTTCATCAGCTTCGATCTCTTGTTCCGAAAAAAAAAACAAATGAATTTATGTCCAAAATTTAGATATCTTCGCGGACGCCTAAAACGATACAACGGACCTCTAGGGGCCGCGGACCTCCATTAGGGAACTCATGCACTAGGTTATTGAAATTGCTCGGTTTTTCTATTGTTCGAATAAAAATAAAATAATTCGTATTGTTAGTTTGTTCTGTCGTGAGAATTCGGAGCGTACGGTTGTGTTTTTCTGAATCTTAGTGATTTTAATAGCGAGTTTTCTTGCGGTTATAAGTGTTTATTTCGCAGTGATTTTTCCCATAAGGAGGAATTTTTTGTGAAGTGCATATTTTTCTCATAAGGAGGAAAATTACTACAAGTGATAAGTGCCTTTCTGCTTGTTATTGTTTTTTGAGACTCCGCTGGCAAATTGTCAGAGAAGTCTCAAAACTTTGTCCGGCAGAAAGTAAGGTTGGGGTGAACCAACCTGAAGATTGGCGCTGCCATTTGTATTGGTGACTTGGTGTTACCATATTGTTGCGGACTGGTGTTGTGACTGGCTATTGGTTTGTGTACCTGATTGGAATTGACTGCCCCCTGGTGGATTCTAGCGTTGCTGATTTGGTTTTGTACCCGGACTGTGTTTTTACTTTTGCTGTTCGAAGGTAGGTGTCGTATTTTTTATTATTATTTATTGTGGGAACGATGCCGCCAGATCGACGCCGACGAAAAGGGAAGGGCGATGCGTCCGACCTCTCGGAGGCGCCGACGGACGCGACGATGGGTCCGCCGCCAGCTCCGGTGCCGCGTGTGAGGCACACGGAGAGCGAGCTTTCGAGCTCAGAGGCGGACTGCGATGAGGGCAAGAGGTATAAGCCGGGAACGCCGCTTGCGACCCGTGCTGCTGCTGCCGCTGCCTCTGATTGTCCTGCTGGTGTTTCTGGTGCTGCTGTTGCTACTGTTGTTGCTGGTGTTGCTGGTACTGTCGGTGTTGCTGGTACTGCTGGTGCTGCTGGTACTGCTGGTACTGCTGGTACTGGTACTGCTGGTACTGCTGGTACTGCCGGTGCTGCTGGTGAGGGTGCTGGTGTGAGAGAGGGTGGCTCTAAAAGGGAGAGCAGGCCCCGCAGAAGGGCGCCTGGTGCTGCAGCTGCTGATGCATCTGCCGATGTTGTGATCGGGGAGATGAAGGCGGTTACGGGCAGTATGATGGATGCGGTCTTTTCGGGAGGCGTGGCTTCCGATCTGGCTAGGCTCATAGTTGAGGACTGTGGGCGCTATGAGGCGTTGCTGATGAGGGTGGTGGCCGAGAACGAGAGGCTGAGGGGGCGGTTGGAGGTGTATGAAGCTGCTGGTGGACGGGCTGTACCGATAGGAGCTAGGGAGCAAATGATGCCTCCTGCTTCTGCTGGTGCGACTCGTCCGGCAGCGCGTGCGCCTGCTGCTGTCCCTGCAGTTCCTGCGGTCCCGGTCGACACGTGGTCGGTGGTGGTGAGGGGCAAGGGTGGTGCTACCTCCAAGGAGGTGGTGGATAAGGTGGTGGACCAGGTTGGTCCTACATTGGGGGTAAGGGTCCATGAAGTGCGTCCCATCAGGGATGGTGGCGCGGTGATTAGGACCCCTTCTGTGGCGGAGAGGCGAAAGATCGCTGAGAACGCCAAGTTCGCGGAGGTCGGTCTTGAGGTGAGCGTGCAGGACAAGTTGGGCCCGAAGGTCGTCGTGCAGAGAGTTCACTCGGAGATCTCTCCGGATGAATTCATGTCGGAGCTGTACGAGATGAACCTTAAGGGCTCATTGTCGCAGGAGGCTTATAAGAGGAGTGTTCGCCTGGCTAGTGGCCCTTGGAAGGCTGGTAATGGTAGTGGTGGAGCCCAGGTTAATGTTGTCCTGGAGTGCACCGAGCGCGTGAAGGACTTGTTGGTTGTTGCTGGGGTCTATATAAAGTGGTTTAGGTTCCAGGTGCGTGTGCAAGTTGCCGTGCAGGCATGTTATAGGTGCCTGGGCTTTGACCATCGCGTTCGGGAATGCAGGATGGGTGAGGATGTTTGCCGTCGTTGCGGCTCTGTTGGCCATTGGGCCACGCAGTGCCCGAACGAGATGCGCTGTCGGAACTGTGCATTTAAGGGTCTGCCGGCGGATCACATGATGATGTCGTCGGCATGCCCTGTCTTTGCTGCTAGGGTGGCCAGGGTGAACGCTCGACATTAGAATGGAGTTGCGGATTGTACAGCTTAACTGCCAACGGGCTTATTCGGTTGTGTGCGAGCTGGGGCAGGCGATGCGCAGTAAGGGTGCGATTTTCGCATTGGTGCAGGAGCCATACACTACGGGTGGCTCTATTAGGGGGCTCCCGGGGGGTATGCGGGTCTATACGGACAGTGGGGGAAACTCTGCAATTATAGTTGACGACCGTGACATTGACTGTACTTTAGTTAGCAGTAGTGAATGGGGGGTCTGCATTTCTGCGGAAGGGCAGTTTGGTAGGGTGCTCTTAGTGAGCATGTATTGTAGGTTTGGCTGTCCATTGGAGCCCTATCTAAGGTATATGGATACGGTGCTACTCCAGGCGAGTAGCATTCCGCTCATCCTAGGTCTTGACGCAAATGCATCCTCTCCTATGTGGTTCTCCAAGATGTCCAGGCATTCCCCTGGATATCAGAACTACGTGCGAGGTAGGATGCTCAGCGAGTGGATGTTAACGGTGAGCGTCGGCGTATTAAATACGCCGAGTTGTCTGTATACTTTTGATGGTCCCAATGGCGTCAGTGACATTGACGTAACAGCTGCAAATGGGGCGGCGCTGACTGCTTTTAGTTTTAGGTGGAGGGTGTGTGACGATTGGGGCGTGAGTGATCACAATCTCATTGAGATTGGGGTCTCTTGCCATGAACGGACGCGGGTGACAGCGCCTCTTAGAAGGTGGAGAGACAGGGATGTGAACTGGGACCTCTACGCGGAATTTGTCAGGGCGGCTGCTTTATCGCAGCCAATAGAAGACTTTAGGGCACGGACTATAGATGACCAGGTTGAATTGATAGATCAGTGGATGTGTTCAGCTAACGACACCTTGCTTGGCCGATGTCGAAAGACTAGGCCCGGCAGGGTTAGTTGGTGGACCCGTGAGCTTGATGAGATGCGAAGGTCTGTCAGGCATCTCCGGATTCGTTTCCAGAGGGCCAGGCGCGCCGGCGCGGATGATCTTGCTCAGCGTGAAGCTGACTATCGATCTGGCTTGAGGACGTACAAGGACAGAATTGTTAGGGTTAAGGAGGACGATTGGAGGAGCTTCGTACGGGACAATAGGGATGACCCTTGGGGTGCGGTTTATCGTATCTGCAGGGGTAGGAATAGTAGGCAGGCGGACATAGCGTCTCTCCAGGTTGGTGATGTTATATTATCGACTTGGAGAGAATGTACTGACGAACTGCTGGGGGTCTTCTTTCCTGGTGCGGAGTCGGTCGACTACTCTCCTCCCATTAGGGAGATGGTCGGCCCTCCAAACTTGGACAGATCGGAAATTGCGGACAGTATTTGCCGGGTTAGGGGCAGGAAGTCTCCGGGTATGGATGGTATGACTGGAGAGATGTGTAAAAGCATCTGGAAGGCCATACCTGAGTACTTGGAGGCAATCTTTGGGAAGTGTCTTGGCGAGGGCTATTTCCCTGGGGCTTGGAAATGTGCTCGCGTTGTCGTCCTTCTGAAGTCTCCTGATAGGGTGAGGAGTAATCCTCGCTCCTATCGGGGCATCAGTCTCCTTCCGGTACTTGGAAAAGTGCTGGAAAGGGTCATGGTGAATCGGCTGAAGGAGGATGCCAATGAGGGTACTTCCGAGTTCCAGTATGGCTTTAGGGAAGGTAGGAGTATTGAGGACGCATGGATACATGTTAGGAGAAGTGTTAGCGACTCGTCTGCCAAATATGTCTTAGGCATATTTGTGGATTTTAAGGGTGCGTTTGACTATCTCTCGTGGGATAGCGTTCTGCGTAGGTTGGACGAAGTGGGCTGTCGGGAGTTAGCTCTATGGAGGAGTTACTTCAGCGGCAGGAAGGCTTGTGTGGTAGGTGCCAGCGACACGGCTTGGAGGGACGTTGCTCGGGGCTGTCCGCAGGGGTCCATCTGTGGTCCATTTATATGGAACATTATGATGGATCCTCTGTTGGAGCGCCTTGGCCGTTCATACAAGTTGTGCGCGTATGCGGATGACTTACTTATCCTTGTGGAAGGCCAGTCTCGTGCTGAGCTGGAAGCTAGGGGTGAGGAGGTCATGCGTGACGTATGTGAGTGGGGCGTTCGTGTGGGCGTCGAAGTGGCGATGGACAAGACTGAGATGATGTTGCTCAAGGGCAGATTATCTCGGGGTCGTCCTCCACTCATTCGGGCTGGCAGTGTTAGTCTCAGATATGCGACTCAGGTCAAGTATCTGGGAATAATGATGGGGGAGAGGATGAACTTTTTAGTTCATCTTACTCACGTTAGGGACAAGCTGACTGCTGTTGTAGGTAAGGTTAGGCGTATCCTTAGAAGTGACTGGGGCCTATGTAGGCGTGCTGTCCGTACTGTGTACGAGGGCCTCTTCGTCGCTTGTGCGGCGTTCGGTTCTCCTGTGTGGTATGAGACGGTCATGTCTGTTGCTGGCAGGGACAAGGTCTTGTCGTGTCAGCGGGTCGCTATGTTAGGGTGTATGCCAGTTTGCCGGACAGTTTCAACTGACGCTCTGCAGGTCCTGTTAGGTGTAGCACCCCTTGACTTGGAGGTAATACGTCGTGGTATTATATTCAAGATCAAGAAGGGACTACCACTTCTTGCTCATGATTGGGTTTCTGCTGCTGATCTGGTGAATGGGGAGGTTAGGCGAAATAAAGCACTCCTAGATGAGTGTCTTGTTTCTAGGTGGAGGACGCGATGGACGGACAGTGACAAAGGGAGGGTAACGTATGAATTTATACGGGACGCGGACTTTGTACGTGAACGCCCGGACTTTGGTTTCGGCTTGAGTCTGGGATTTTTACTGACGGGACATGGCTCACTCAATGCATTTTTGCATAAGAGAGGTCTGTCCGACACTCCGGACTGTGGGTGTGGGAGGGGACAGGAAGATTCGTGGCACGTAATTCTTACGTGCCCCTACTATGATGACATTAGGGATTTAGGTGGTATGGGTATTACTCATACTGGGGCGGGATGGGATTATAGTAGGGTCTTAGAGGACAATAGGACATTGGCGAGGTTGGGTGCGTTTGCGCGCGAAGTATTTGCTAGGAGAAGTAGGAGACTTAGCGGAGGTGGCTCTCTGCAGAGCCATTCTTAGTTGTTGGACTCCAATGTCGCCGATGTTGCCCCTTCTGCGTTTGGTGTCTGTTCCAGCTGCTGCGGTTGTTCCTGCCGATCCCGGTCGTTTGATGTGCGGTGGCTGTGGCTCCTGTGGGCCTTGCTTGAATTTTGTCGACGTTGCTGGTTGTGTTTGTCCTGTGCGTTCGCTTGGTCGTACTCCCCCTGGGGTACTGGGGTCATCCGTGAGGGTGGCCTAGTCTAGTGTTGTCATTGTTGTCTCTTGTTCGTATCGTCCCTTGCTGGTGTCACACCATGTGGCCAATGAGTCGCCCGTGAGGGCGATTGTTGAATGTCAGTGTGTACCTTGTGTGTGTTATACTTGTTGCTGTATGTTGTATGTTTGATGTTGGCGTGTGGCGGGCCACCAGTCCCGAACTATTTGGAGTTCAACTGGTAGTAGTCAATTTTGGCTACGAAGTCCGACCGGTGACTTAATACTGGTACCACGGGTGTCAGGAGCCCCTGGAACTTGTTTCCAGCCTGACAGTTGGAGTGGCCCCTTGGGGAGCTTTCGTGGTGGCTGTGGTTTAGACCCAAATCGCGGGTAGAGCGCAAGCTCAGTGTGGAGTTGCATTGCAACCGGGTGCCGTGACCCATAGAGCGGAAGGAGTTTTAGATAGGCTCCGCTCCTGACCAAGGGGGAAGGCATGTCCAAATGCATGTCTCCAAATTGGTACTCAGGTGTAGCAGTTTGTTGCATCTGGGGGCGTTGGTGGGCGCATTGTACTCGCCCGGTGTTAAGACCACCGTGGGGTTGGGCCTTCGGGCAGGTACCCACGTAAATCTTGAACACATCTGTTAGTTTGTTCGAATTACTCGATTAGGTATTTAAATTATTCTAATAATTAAAATAATAATAATGTAAAATATTTATGATTTTGTAATTTTCTTTAAAAATTTGATTGAAAAAGAATAACAATAACATATAAAAAGTTAGCAATTCATTGGGAAAGTCTTTAAAAAAGTGTTTTCAATATAATTGGGCTTAATCATTCATTTTACTGATGGTTCTTTTTTGTTCTGAACAAATAAATTAACAAGTTCGTTGTTTTTGTTCAGTTGTTCAGTCAATGAACAATCTGCAAGAATAAGATGACTTTTGTTATTATTGCTAATTTTTAAATCTCTGTTGTTACCAAAAAATTATAAGTGATAATATCGAAATTTCGATTAAACTTTATTACAAACTAAAGTAATTTTTAATATATTCTTGTAACTAATTATATATTTTGAATAAAAAATTTACAGTTCCAAATAGACTAATATAACATATTAGTCATTTAAATATTAGTAAATGACTTAAGTGTACTAAATGATTAAAAAGAACAAAGTAAATAAAAAGAACAAAAAGGAACAAGAATACTGAAAAACTTCACATTGTTCATATAATTGAATTGTTCAACTGAATATATTCGTCCATGAACAACCCAATTCTAAAATGTTTAAAAAGTGCTTTTTTAAAGGTATAGGATCTTTTTCAGAGATATTAAGATATTAATTTTATTCAAGATTTTAATTTGTTTACAAGTAAAAAAATTGACGGAATATGTAAGAGCCTATTTTGATTGGGGATTACTGCCGCGTTTTTTTTTCGATATTTTGTTTGTAAGTTGCTTCAAAACAAAATATCCTTGTACGTAACACATTTAAATCCCCAATATTAATCAATTTTAACCCTCGTATTCTGAACTTAATGACAAAACTATAACAAAACTAATTAAAAAAAACAATTTTCATGTATAAATGTCAAAAAATTCATTTTATTATAATTTTGTCATTGCCACAAAGTTCAGAATACGGGTATAAATATATTTTAAATTTAGCTAAAAAACTGTTTAAAAAATTTACAAATACATACTTAATAAAATTACAAAAAGTAAATTTTCTATGAAACATATCTTCAAAGCAGACAATCTTAGAACGATGTCTATTGATATAAACAATCCGTCTTCAAAAGGTTCCTTATATGATAAAAAAATAAAAACATATAATCTGTCAAAAATATTTGGAACGATTTTTTTTGTTTTCATAAAATTTGATTTTAAAAAAGCTAAAATTGTTGTTGGCGAAATTGCCAAAAGTGCATTTATTTAAATTTAGCATTAGGAAACATTTTTATATTTTCTTAGAAATAACCCAATAAAATCACTTTAATCGTTTTATTCGAATACTCAATATAAACATATTCGAATTATGCGTTATTATCATTTTTAAATTCTTTGAATAATTATCCGCAATAAATACCAATATTCGCATGAAATACAAAACTTCAAAAATCAGTTATTTATATTTCAGGATGATAAAGAGAAAATTAAACCTTAACTTCATTGTAATATAAAATCTTATGTTATAAACTAAAGTTTAATAAGTCGCAAAAAATACAAAACTAAAGGCAAGGACAATAAAAAAAACTTTTAGGAGCCGGAATCAGATTTTTATGATAATTTAAAATGGTACAAAATATATGTTTCACAACGTTTCATATGATCATACTTTCTTGCCGATCGAACAGTTGATTGTTGAGAACTTTTTCTAAATTTTCTAAATGATAATTTTCTAAATGACCTTGATTTAATATCATTTAAAAAATCAACGCGAATTTATGGAAAGTGGCAACAGTTCTACAAAAACAACAATAAGGCCAATTCATTAATGCTTTTATATATGCAGTTTGACAGTCGTAACAATCAAAAATAATAACCAGCTGTTAAACTGAGGTTATCTTGTATAGATTCGTCCTGATTTTGACGTCTATCTTGATAAAAATTTGTCTAGTGTAGACGTGACGGGAAGAATTTTATTAATTATTCAGGATTAATAATGTGACATATGTATGTATGTGTATGTTGTATGGATGTATATATGCATGTATGTATATATGTATGTATGTATGTATGTATGTATGAATGTATATATATGTATGTGTGTGTGTATTTATGTATGTATGTTTTGTATGTGTGTGTATAAATGCAAAAAAAAACACAGTTACCGTTGGTTCTTTTTTAGAAAAAATCTAAAACTGCACCTCTGAATAAACAATAAACAAACCTAACAGCCCGTCTAGACGTAACATAATATGTAAGATTTTTATGTCAGAGAGTGTCAAATTCGGTCTCTGAGGGAATTATTTCACGTGCACATTCAAATATCAGTATTATAAGATGTATTATGAGACTATTGTGATGAGATTTCTGTACACAACCAATTATAAACTGATTGTGGCTGCAGACACTGCTGTTGACTATGCGCTAATGTAAATTGGGCTTTGCTCGCAACATATAGTACCATTTATAACTAAAATTAATGTTTAGGGCAAGAATACAAAGAATGGAAGGCCTGTCAAAAAATCTAACTCTTTTGTCAAAAAATCTAACTTTAAGATTATGTTAGTAAAATTTTATTTATAAGTATTAGTACTAAAAACCCTTCACACATAATAGGTACACATAGTTGCACAAAAGAGTATTCAAAAATTATTAAATATAATTCATCAAAACTATATTCGTAGATTTTAACAAATTTTAATTTTTTAATGCGGATTATATCCGCAAATATTAATATAGTTACATTTTTTATAATTTATGAATATAAAAATAATTTAAAATTAATTTAAATTCAATTTAAATTTCAAAATAAGAAAAATTAATGTAAAAAATATAAAAAAATATTTTTTCGATCTGTGGAAAATATTTGCAATAAATGTGCATGAAAAAATAAGAAAACTACTATGTGCCAGTAATGGGATTTGAAAATTTTTATTCAGTGCCAAATGGGATCGAAAATATGCCAAATGGGGTTGAAAAGTGCCAATTCTTAGAAAAATAAACCAAGTTCGGACCCAAAGAAACCATAAAATCTCTTAGTTATCAAAAAAAAAAAAAATAAATTTTATTAGCTCATAAGGCTAGCTCATAAGGCTAGTAGAATGTTTACGAACGTATATAAATTTTCCACGCTTGAAAAATATTATAAAATATTTCAATAACAAAAAATATTTAGAAAAGTTACACTTAGTTTTAAGATTTCAAGCATAATACATTATTTAAGGTGCTTAATATTGATTATTAAATGTCCATTTGACCACAACACGTGACCAAGGTCAGTTTTTCTTTTATAAAGGATTTCAAATAAAACATTTTTTATTCTTTAAATCTCATTTTTTTATTTTTACGTTTACAAAATTTAATTTTCTTTTGTAATAAAAATTAAATTTGTCAATATTTTACGGTTTTCATTTCACACAGTAGAATGAAAAAATATTTTTTACCATTGAACATTTTTGCCGTTTTACATGCGTTCTCAAAATGAAAAAGTTTTGGGAATAAATTTGTATGTTCAATTCATGTAGTTTATGTTGAAATATATTCCAGAAATGTAAAAATAGACCAAATCAAAATTACAATATTTTTTTAATGTTAATAAAGATTTTTCTGTGTAGCTAATTATACCCAATTTACACTTGCACTTCAAAATCTACCCAGTTTATACATAGTCTTGTAAATTGTGTTTGACAACTAGATTTTAGAAAAATTTAACACAAGCACTAAACAAAGTTAAATTACCCGCCTGACCAGAGCATTCGAAAGTGATATCGATTTTGAATATTATGCGAAATTTTTTCGAACAAAGCCTTCAAAAACGACATTAGAGTGCGAACGGAAGAAGGTTTTCTTGACGTTCAATTTGTTTCAACAGAACCTTCGTTCTCGAAGGTTCGAAAATGATAACAATAGAGAATGTTTTGCAATATAGATAACATATAACAAAAAGTAACACTTGCAATTCGATATCGATAAGATAAATTAATCGAAAAATGTTCATAGCATATATCGTAAAATATTCGAGAAAAACATTTTAGCAATATCGAAACATATTGAAAAATATCATTTTCTGTTTGCTTTCGACTTTGATAAAGATATGCTAGTGATATCATTAGCAATAATTTTAAGTCTGTTCCGTTTTTGTTTTGTTCCTACATTTTATGTTTTGTCCAAATAAAAGAAAGTGTACTTTAATTTTCAATAATTTAACATTAATTAACATCATACTAGTTTAAAATTAAACATGACAATTGAAAAAATGCACTCCTGTTAACTTCACAAAATGATATTAATTGCATTTATGAATTTCGAGATCCTATAATGGGTATGAACATGGTTTTAACCTATTTTGTCGAATTCGTCGTCCTGGCAGAACCTGAAAGTAATTAAGGCTAATTAAATGAATTTTTGTAAGGGACAGTTCTACTCACATTTATAAGGAACTTTTGCTGTCCCTTATATTTATTTTCATTTCAATTTTAATTTTTCTTATTTTCTTTTTTTATTTTATTTTCTTTTTTAGAAAATTATTCGCTGAAAGAATATTTTCATTAATATTCGACAAGTTCTCGTACATTTGAATTCGAAAAAATATCGATAATTATTAGCTGAAGCAAACGTTTGTTCTTACTAAAATTATGGAAAATATCTCTAACAATTGTATTTCGCGAAATTGTCGCTAATAAAAACAAACAAAAAAAAAAGAAAAAAATAAAAAAATTGTTTACATAGATAAGGCATTTTTATTTAGCACATTGTTGTATTTTACTAATACACTAAAAGAAAAACAGTGTTGGATAACGATATTTTTCAAAATCTTGTTAAAGTTTACTAGATTTTGGTAAAATCTCATTAGAAACTAGATTTGGAATTGTATGGAAAATCTAAATAAAATATAATAAAATTATGTAGACTAAGAATTGAAAAGTACGTCCCCAATAAGTTTTATTAATAGGCAAATAATGTCGAGGTTAAAAAATGTGTACAAAAAATGCCAAAATAGTGCCACTGAAAATGTAATAGTGCCAAAAACAATATATAGCCCAAAATTTTCTGCAAAAAAAATTCCTCAAAGTTGATCTTGAAACCCCATATCTGCCAGCTCTGTTTAAAATAGTCGTTGAAGAATTTTTGCCAGTTTAACCTTTTTGAGTCTAAATCTAGCCTTTTTATTTTGCTTTTATCCTCAAAATTTTCGTTTTAGCTTCTAGTTTTTCTCTAGCCTTCTTTAATTCTTAAAATTGCCTTAAAAAGGCTAAAATTTTAGTATTTCTACAAAGAAAATAATTTCTTATTTGCTTTTACTTATTTTAATTTTACAGAATCATCCATTTAAACATTTCTGTGTATTAATTCGCACAAAAAATCGATATTACTTATATTAAACAAAAATTTATTCTACAAATCAGACATAAATTAACTTATATTGAACAAAAATTCATTCTACAAATCAGACATAAATTAACTTATTTTATTGACTTACTTAATTATTATAATTATTTTTTAATAAACTTTATTAACCATGGAAACTATTTATGAACATAATTAAAAAAACTATAGAAGCGAAAAAGGAATTATAATTCAAAAATGACGAAAAATCACTTTCAAACATTAGGTCATTTCTCTTATGAAATATAGTCCAAATTTGTACAAGAATTTTGTGAGCGACTTTTTCATTGGATCATTTTGTTGGCAGCTGTTCTGTGTTTTATTTAAACTTATTACAATATCTTTAAAAAAATATTTAAAACTTATGAGAACAAAAAAATAAAAAATAAAATAAGTTTTTAAATAAAAAATATATCAGCTTTTTTCTGGCCTTATTTTTTGCGGCATTTAGCCTTTTCTGACCTTTTTAAAGTCCAATTTAGCCTCTTTTTTTCATCTCCTAGCAACACTGCTCGTTAGTCTAGCTGATTTAGAATTTTTTCATGTACATATCGCGCGAAACTATCAAATTGTTTTCGTATTCATATGTAATATTTTTATTGCACGTCTATTTACTCTTTTTCTTAATTTTCTCTTTTTTGTTCATAGCATTTTAACCTTATGTGCAGTGGTTTTATACTAACAAAAAATAAGCAATTGTTGTTTTTGTAGATGTGTGGTCACTTTATAATTACATTATGATTGAATACCTTTGTCCTAAAACATGTCGTGTATGCCAAACACACGATTGAATGTAATTTTCATTCACGATGTTTTCAATAATGCTGAATTCTAATGTGGTGATTTTTAACTTATTCGCAGTGTTTTGATTTAACTATTTTAATTGTCACCATTAAAACTTTTCAGAATTAAAAAAAATCCTTTAATTTACTTTTTGCAAATTTTAAATATCATTTTTTCACTATTTTAGATAAGGCAAAATTATTTAAAAAATTTCATCATTAAACAACATCATCTCCTATTGAATATTTTTGCAGGATGCTTATTTTATTTTATATTTTGTTCAGTTTGTTCTGTCGCGCTTTATTAAAGCCCTTATGGCACTATTTTTTTAGTATTTTTCATTTATTGATGGAACAGTGCAAATATACCGTAATAGGGTGCCCCGATGGCCTAGTTGGTAGTAAGCTAGTCTGTCAGTCTGGGGGTTGTGGGTTCGATTCCCACCAGAGACTCTGGTCTGTTTCACTACAACGAGCTAAGGTCTTCGTTACTCCGCTCGGTTAGAATTAGAATATAATTTGTAATTGTATTGTAATTATAAAAAAATAAAAAATAAAAAATAGAAAAATTTGCTAATTATAAAGAGTACAACTGTATTAAAAACAATCTAAAGATGACAAATTATTTATAAAAGCTATCGATAAATAATCTCAAGTTATCAACAACAAATTTAAAATTATTTATTAAGTCTGAGTTCACACAAGGCAATTTTTCTTACTGAAATTCTGATTTCGTGTGAGAGAGAACGAGAGGGATTATGAAAGGGAACAAACTCCCTTGTACTTCTAAATTCGTTTTGTTTTTAATTTTTGTACATCAAAACAAAAATAAATCAAGGTAATTAAAGCAAGAAGTAAAGTTTTCGGTATGAACGTAAATGCAAGTTTAAAAGAAAAAATAGAAAAATTTAAATTTAAAATTGACATTTCGAGATTAATTCTTAACAGTTAAGTCAACCGGTTCATAAATGATATCATCGATTTTAAGTAGTTTTTATTTTAGTTTTAGGGATTTGTTTTATGAAAATGAAGAAAAATCCTGAGATATTCCTATTATATCAGCTTTTATGGCCACTTATATAAAAGAACATATATGTACAAGTACAAGGTGATCTACTATTTTTAGTATTTTTTAGAAAAATAAAAACTAGGTTTTTCATAAAAAATTTTATTTTTTTCATAATTTCTTATTTTTTAATTTTTTTATTTTTTTTTTTGTTATTCTCATGCAGTAATATGTAATTTTAAGTGTTAATAACTCTTTTACTGTACGTCGGCTATTACAATAAATATTGTAAATGATATTGTATAATTCAAAATTAGCGTTTCTGCTAAAGATGCAATCACAATAAGAATGTAATTTTCAGATGCATTTTTAAGAAATTTCTACCCTTTTTATTTCAAATATTATTGATTAATATTGAAGACCAATATGTTTTTTACACAGAGCGTTAGCAATTATTTTAATATAAACTCTTAAAAAATAAAAAATGAAATATATAAAAAAATTATCTTTATCTTATTAAATCTGAAGATTTTTAATTTTTTTAAGATAGTAAACCATTTTGTCCCAGAACAATTTTTATCGCAATTTTTAATAAACATTATAATTGAAAGGGTAGAAAATGTTCAAAAATGAATTTTAAAATTGCGTTTGTATTATGAATGCATTTTTAAGTGATAATATTACTTTTAAATAACTGCGTTTAAAGATGACTGCGTTTAAAGATGACAGCTTACCATACCATACTAATTATTTGACTTCATTTTTTTGACCATTCCCTGAACGGATTCACATTAAAGCTAATAAGTCCTTTTCATTAAATGTCTCGCAGCTTTTTCTGCCCACGTAAAGTTTTGTGATTTATTTGCCATAATACATATTTGTGACGACATCACGTGAAAACTACTGAACCGAAGCACATATTTGGCAAAAACATATTATGTTCTCCGAAAGAAACTTTAAGCTTTTCAAATCCGGTTTGTTTAAATCTACTTTTTAGTAAAGAAATGTTTTAATTTAACTTTTCACGCAATCTTTGCTTTAATTCACATAACTTTTGTCACCTGTATGCATATACTTTAGAAGGAACGAACATTTTTTTTTTGTTACTTTTAAGAGTTTAAAAAAAAGTTTTTTAAGGATAAATTCATATGTTCATTGCGTATTGGAAATTCTAAAAATGTCAATATTAACTACTCAGTTAGGCCTACGACCTACACCAGGTCATTTAAATATACATTTTGACTGTCACATCGTGTCCATTCCCAAAAAATTATTAAAAAAAAAACTGTAAAAAACTGAAAAGATTAACTTAATAGATTTTCACCAAAACTTCAGAATCGAATATATAGATATATGCTCCTATTTCATTTTCGCCACATTTCAAGCATTTCTGTCTCCAATATGCATACATTTATTTTATATCATAGTAGTTATTGACTAATAGTAAATTCAGATTGAGCATGAAAACTCGTTAAAAGAGTTTCGCCTAAAAACATTATTGTAAACTCAAGTTTTCCCATACAAACCGAAAACTCAACGAAAACTAATTTCAAAACATTTAAATTTCAAAAACAACATTGTGTTCTACATTTTTTACAACCGTTGCGAAATGGAATTAGAAAAATTATTTAAAAAATGTCAAAAATAAGAAATAATTTTGTAAAAAAGAAAAAAGAAAAAAAAAATAAAATGAAATTACTGTAATGAAGCAATGTAAAAAAACTAAATAACAATAGTTTGGGTTCGTAACCCAAAGAACTATTGCAATTTTTATGTATGTACTTTAAAGCAAAAACTGTTCTTCTGCATAGTCTTTGCAAACAACGCAAAGTTCATCCTTGGTACACATAAGCCAAATTTTTTTGTTAACACACATACAAATCTTTCATCCAAGTGCGGCGCCGTGGTAGTCTTCAAACAAGGATGATTCTTTTGATGGTAATCTACATTTTACCCAATTTCTTTACCACTTATGAGCATTTTTCATATTTTCTTTTTTCTTTATTTTCCTTTTTTTAATTTTTGAAAACCTTTTAAAGTTTAAAGAAAAGTATAAAAGTGGTAGCTTTCTTATGAGCTTTCGTTTCCGAAAACCTACAAAAATGCTCAGTCTGAACGTAAATGTAAAAATGATTAAGTTTATCTTTTTTATGCCCTTATAACAAGTTATCTTCACGTAACAGAATATGTAAGATTTTTCTGTCAAAGAATGTCAAATTCGCTTTCTGAGAGACTTATCTTACTTGTAGATTCAAATATTAGTATTATAAGAAGTATTATAATACTGTTGTGATATGATTTCTCTATGCAGCTATCTTATAAGATGACCTGTCAAAAGAAAAAAAAAAAATTCACATATACGAGGGTTTGTTTGTGTGTGTGCATGTGTATTTTAGAAATTACTAAAAAAACAATGTTTTTTGTAAAATTGTATCCTTTTAATGATTGTTTTACATTTTAAAAACATTTTTATAAAAATTGTGCTAAAAAAGCTCAATTTTTTTTTAAATAAAAAGGGCATGTTTACTCTGTGACTTATCAGAATACGTGTACCCCTTATTTAAGATTTAACATAATATAAACAAAATAGTTACTCTCTTCTGCCGATGTTATCTTACATAAAACGTTTATGCTTTACATGTCTGATATTGACTACACAAGTTGAAACAGCTGACAAATATATTTTTACCTGAAATGCATAAATGAAAAACAGTTTTGGTTTTATTTTTCACCTGAAATGCATAAATGAAAAACAGTTTTGGTTTTATTTTTCACAAGTAAAAAGTCGTAAGCAAAGTATATTCCACATCAAACTAAGTAAACTTGCCAGAACTCTCAATTTCAAATGTATTTCTTTGTGTTGAAATGTAACAAAATTATTTTTTAGAACCATAAAAAACTTAATAAAAATAACTAAAATAAATAAATTATTAAGTTTCTTATCTTTCCTGTCAAATTTTAAGGAGTATTGATTGCTCTTTTGCATTTTAGCTAAAGATATATTCAGCCATCCCTCGGGAATGGATATATGGCTCACATTTGACATGAAAGTTTCTAAAAAGTTCGCTAATTTTCTGTTTCTTATCCGATTTCACTATTTTTGTTAAAAAAATTCTCTACTAAATAAAGACTTCTTTAAGAAAATATAAATATTTTATACGTTTTTTGGGATCAGTCCTAATAGAAACCAGTCTAGATCCTTTTGATTTTCATATCAAAACTTTGAGTTTAATCCAAATGTTCCAAAATTTCAAAACTTTGATTTACAAACAGAATACGTTTTCTGAAATGGTAGTGAGTTTAAGATCGACTGCAAGCCTCTTTTATCTGACGAATTATAAATGTGAGCACAATAAAAAAATCTCCAATTTGAGAATCGTGAGAATTGATTTCATAAAAATCTAAAATTGTTTGCACTTCATTATTCCAAACAATAAATAATAGCTATAGGATGTCTGAACTAACAAAGAATATATAACAATATTTAGTTACTCTAAAAACCAACTTTTTTACCAAAAAATAGCCAATTATCAACTTTTTTATGAAATACGACTTAAAATTATATCTAATAAAGATATATTTTCAGTAATAAGTACCTCTTCGTTTTAAGTCGAACCGTAGTCAGCTAACTTTTTAGCACTTGGTTGACACTTTCTTTATTACCGTTTTTCTGAATATGTTTTGACCTCTAAATTTTTGGGAAAATCCAATAGTAAATACAAAAGGTGTATCTTTAGCGACATATTTTATCTCACATCCTTGATGTTCTCTGTTCGAAATAATGGGCTCAATTCTCGCACTAGAATCACAACATTTGGAGAAACATTTTTTAGTCACATTATCCATCCTTACTGGAGGTTGATCAACAAGCAAATCGCCTAATTTTTAATTTAACTAAGTCATTTGATGTAGTTCCCAAAGGAGACTATCACTAAAATAGTTCTCTTGATATGCAAAAATCTAATATAATAATTCATGATAGCTAAGTACTTAGATAAAAATACAAAAATTTCCACCAAGATTTATTAATTTCACTCTAATATGTAGCTCTGTATATACTAATTTCTCCTCACATATCCGCCCTTTTTCCATCACATCTACGAAACTTGATAGGAAAATTGATCACATAAAGTTTAACCTTTTCAGAAACATAGGTTATGCATTCCAATGTAATAATTTTTAATATTTATGCCCGTTAACACAAAGAACGATTTAGCTAAATTCAACAGCAAGTTACCTAACTTCCGGTTAATATTAAACTAAAAGTTATTTATTTATTTTTTCTTTTTTTTCATTTTGTTTTTCATATTATTGTGAATTTGTTTTGTATCTAAAAGTCAAAATATTTAAAATAATTTTATTTGTCTTCCAAAAAAAGAAAAAAAAAAAAATAAAACACATGAATATCTTTATATCTTTATAAGAAATGTTTACATGGAATTTATTATCTTCAATTATAATTTCAACAAAATATATTCAAAGTTGCGAATTGTATTTCGTTCATAAAGTTTACATGAACAGACAGTCAGTGGACAGACATCCTTAAATCCCACATTTGCACGTATATATATATATGCAAATAGAGACATTCTGAGTATAATGCTTATAAAAGTTTATATGTATTCGCGGGCCCCCTTAAATGTTTCTAAGGACCGTCATTCGGTAACTTCAGTATAAAGTAATAGTTCAATGAATACAAACAATCAATTAAATCAATTTCGTTTTGATAGGTCCACTCGTTAGGAAAAAGAGTGATGTTCAGTAATCTGGGTATAATTGAATTAAGGACTGGTCAGTCGAAAATTATTTGCGCCAAATTTCATTACCAGGTATTAAATTTATTGGAGATATATGAACATTATTTTTGAGAGTAGAACAAATATAGGGGATATGGTCAAATATGGAACAATATTCGCGATATAAATTTCTGTGATGAATTCTATAAAAGCGGCATATGTAAGATATTTAAAAAAAAACATTCCAAGAGAAAATGTTAATGATGGTTATTTAAAAAAGTTTAGACGATTTTTTTTACCAAAATGTGCCACTTTAAAAAAATATCTTGACCCGAACTTTGATCTCAATGTTAATATAGAAATTTTCGTATTGTACTGTTAAAAGTTTTTCGATTAAATTTTGTATTAGTGATTTTATTTTTACTTTTTTTTATTTAATTTCCAGTTATTGTTTTATTGTTAAAGGGCCTTAGTATGAGTACATAAAACAATATTTTCAAATAAAAATACGAAAATTTGACTTTTTTTTTGAACAAGTCCTATGGTCGCAATGATGTGCATTATTCATCCAAATATGCAATTTGATAGAAAGTTATTCCCACAAATTGTGAAAGCTTTTAATATTATGGCTCTCTAAATTTGCAATTATGCTTTAATTCTAAGGGATAACCACTTAAAATAAGTGGAAAATCGTCAAAATAGTCAAATCGTCAAATAATCGTCAACATCAAAGTTTAGGTTCTCTATAAATTAATGAACATTTTCTACGCTTTCTTTTATGAAAAATTTATTTTATTAAAAATAACACTAATTTAATATTGTCCGCCTATTATGAAAGTCAAGTGGTATCTATAATTTTGCTTCAAAGAAAAAATATGTAAATTTTAGTGCGATTCCAAAAAAATGTATTATAATTATGGGATTGGATACTTAGCACTGCTATTTAAGGTTTTCTAATGACTTGATTATGAAATTGAAAGTTTTTATAAAAATTGCAAAAGGGTTTATTCTCATTTTATAATAAAAGTGTACATAATTCAATCGAATATAATATATTAGTTTATTCATATTTCTTCTATAAATGAACCATTTAAATTAGGGTTGCCAGACGGCCTTGAGTGAGCTTGATTGTCAAGATATTTTAGAAGTTGTCAAGTTACAAGTTCAAATTTAATTTGTCAAGCTACAAAAAAAAAAAATTTTAGTTATATAAAAAGTTGAGTGCAATCTAAAGCGTTGATGAAGAAATCTTTTCTTTCGATAGTGATAAGTCCGAAGCATATTTGTATATTTTGTAGTATAGAATAACTTCTGTTTTATTACACCCTGAAATCGAAACTTATACATTACTACGCAGCATAATGACTGAATTTTAAATAATCTTAAATCATATATATTTATATGAAATATACGAATTGCAGTATGAATCTGGCAACCCTAATTTAAATTGACAAATTTAAGAAAATTTTTATTTTAACTGTTAATATTTATGTATCAACTAATATACTTTTAGGGAAACAAAGTGTCTCTAAGTTTAAAAAAATATTAAATATTATATTATATTACATTCTATTATATTATATTATATTATATTATATTATATTATATTATATTATATTATATTATATTATATTATATTATATTATATTATATTATATTATATTATATTATATTATATGATATTCTACTAAATTATTATTATATTATATTATATTATATTATATTATATTATATTATATTATATTATATTATATTATATTATATTATATTATATTATATTATATTATATTATATTATATTATATGATATTCTACTAAATTATTATTATATTATATTATATTATATTATATTATATTATATTATATTATATTATATTATATTATATGATATT
>OW026521.1:76731261-76790629 GCA_932274085.1 Protocalliphora azurea | reverse complement strand
TTATATTATATTATATTATATTATATTATATTATATTATATTATATTATATTATATTATATTATATAATATTATATTATATTATATTATATTATATTATATTATATTATATTATATTATATTAGATTATATTATATTATATTATATTATATTATATTATATTAAATTATATTATATTATGTTATATTATATTATATTATATTATATTATATTATATTATATTATATTATATTATATTATATTATATTATATTATATTATATTATATTATATTATATTATATTATATTATATTATATTATATTATATTATATCATATTATTTTATATTATATTATATTATATTATATTATATTATATTATATTATATTATATTATATTATATTATTTTATATTATATTATATTATATTATATTATATTATATTATATTATATTATATTATATTATATTATATTATATTATATTATATTTTATTATATTATATTATATTAGATTATATTATATTATATTATATTATATTATATTATATTATAATTTATTATAATATAATATTTCAGAGTTTGATGGTGTTGATGCTTAAAATTGCGATTTTTAAATGTTTTGCAAAGATTTGTATTCGCATCAAGTAATTTCTTCATATATAATACGAAAATATATTTTATTAGAGTTTATTGCAAGTAAATTTTGTTTGGTCCATAAAATTTGTATCTTTCTAAATTTTTTGATTCGCCTCTGCATTTCTGTTAAGCATTACAAACACTTACTAATTATGCCAATTATAGTTAATTTCGTGCTGTCCACAAGATGTGCCTTAGCAAAATCTGTTTTGACAAAATTGTCCCGTTTTCAACTATCAACATTTCTCTTAAATTATATCTTTCTTATATCTATACATCCAAGACTTGTACAGATTGCAATTTTCTGTATAAAAGTACAAATACAAAAAGTGAAATTTTTGTGTAATTTTAAAAACGCCCATAACATTTTTTTGTTAAATTTATTTTTAATGCTCCCTTGATTTTATTAAGAAAATTAATAAAAAACTAAGTTCACGCATAAATCCTATATCAGACTGTGAATGTGCTCTTGTTTTCCAAACTTTGAGACTTGAGACTAATGCAGTAAGCGTTGTCTATTTCGGGGACATCAACGAGTTATTGCGTAAAATATGCAAAATTACAACAAGTATCAATCTCTATTCCAAAATTTCTATTCCGTTGACGGGCGCACATACCCAATCCAAAAAATCAAAAAATTTTGTCATCAAAATTCGACCACCCTGTATTTTACTGTTGAAAGTTTGCACAATAATAAGAAAGATGTAGTCCGATTATTTTATATAAAATCGATTGAGATCAAAATGTATAAAAGCGCGTACAAAAAGTGTAGAAGAATGGAAAAAGGTTAAGTAATTTTAAGTCTTTTTCTAAGTTTTTGAATTTTGAATGGTCCTAAAATTTTGCACTATATTAGTCTCAAGTCTTTTGAGTTCAGATCTGTAATCCGTTTATTTAAAATAGCATTATAAGAAGGATTAAAGTCAGTTTGAGCCAGGTTAAAATTTTTTGATAATGGCCTATATATATTAAAATCAATGAAACCGAGTAAATGTTTTAATAATTTCGAACACGATTTGTTTTTGGCGAATGTCTAATAATATTATATTAGTAAAATCATAAAAACAAGGGCGCCCTAAAAAATTACGATGAGCAAAAAATGAGCAAAAATGCATTTTTGTAATATAAAAAATGATGACGTTATAAAATCTAATTTAAAACAGATTAATAAGTGATCAGAAAAATTTCTGGTTATTATTCTATAGTTTAATACGAAAATGGTTAAAAAATATAAGAATATCGTACAGAACTTAAAAAGTATGCTAAACGTTCATCAAATAACATCATAAAAATAGCATAGACTATAAATTCTACCAGGAGTTTTTTCTTTGGCAAGTTAGCTCTCTAAATCAAATTTAGGATGTCAAAAAAACCACGACCAAATGCCAGAAGAAATAAAAAATTTTCATATTTAAGTTACTCAAAAATATTTGAAAAAACGTTCAGTAAAAATTATTAGTGTAACTTTTAAACCACTAATGATTTAGTTATTAATTTGTAATATATAAAGAATCTTGAAATTAACAAATATATATACATATATGTATAGGGAGATTTATTAATGTGTGCTATTATAATGTAAATAAGTGAAATTTGAAATTTTGAGAATTTTTTTCATTTTCAACTTTAAACCACGATAACTTTTGGATCCCCTGGCGAAAGCGATCTACGTCTGAAATACTGCTGAAGTACTACTTAGAAATTTTGACAATATTTTTTAATACTTTTTTTAAATTCCGAAAAAAAGTTAACCGGTTTTGTCTAGAAGTAAATATTTCCATTAAAAAATTTTATGTCTTAACAAAAACTCAATTAATCTTATGACGTTCAAGTTAAAATTTATTTAATAATTTATTTTTGGAAACAGCTTGTAATTAAGGTAAGAAAATAATAATCAAAACTGAGACCAAGTTTTATATATTATGTGTAGAAACTATGGCTCAATATGGAAAAAACGTTTCAATTTTTCGAAATCTATTTTGTATGTCTTTCAATTACAATTATTAAAAAAAAAATGAAGTAATAGCTCATTTACATATGCACGAAATCTAGTTTAAATGAGATTTCATACAAAATCTAATTCATTTTTTTAGTTTTTAATTAAATTTTTCATACAAATCAAAATATAGTTTGTAATGAGATTTCAATAAAATCTAATAAAATTTAATTAGGTTTTGAAATCAAAATATAGTTTGTAATGAGATTTCAATAAAATCTAATAAAATTTAATTAGGTTTTGAAAAACTTCGTTAACCAACACAGTTTTCTTTCAATGCGTATATATATAAACCGTACGTATATAAACCGTATAGATTTTATTATAACCGAAACCTCTTTTGAACTAGATTTCAAGCGAAGTGTAAAAGGAGAAAAAACAATATCAGTTGATATTCGTATTTCAAGATAATTGTTACTTAATTATTTGTTTAAACTTAATTATTTGTTTGAAAAATGTAAAGTTTTAAGATGCAATGACATTTTGCAAAGACTTTTATCGTAACGCATAAAAAAAGCCTTACTACGATGCACTAGGATAAGTTCGCAATTTTAAGGAAGAAAATAATATGTTTATGTATAAGTAAAAAATAGTATATAACTAATCTACGTGCTTATTATAAATTAAATATTAGCTTCTTTTTCAGCATTGAAAAGAGTGCTTTTTATGTTAAAGCTCGCCATAAAAAATTCATGCCATTTGTAAGGGAACGTAAAAGCGCTATTTTACTTTTCTCGCTTACAAAATTGCTTCGTCCATTTTTTCCTGGGAACTCATAGAATTAATTTCAATTTAACCTTAAGCAATATATTAAAAAAACATAACAAGAAATTAGACTTTATGAATATTAATCAGTTAAACGATTATTCCTAAATTTCCATTCAAAAATTAGTATTTGTACATACCTTTTTTTAATAAAATTTTAAAACCGGCCTGTTCGATATTCGAAAAATAAACATTTTGAAAAAACCGACAATATTTAAACCGAAAAAAAAAAAACATTGGGAAAACCGTGTCGAACACATTATTCATAGCCAATTGTAGAAATAGCTAACCCAGTAAAATAAAAATGTTCTTATATGCCATTTACATCAAACAAACACTGATAGTTTTTTAGCTTCAATCGGTTTTTGATTGAAAAACTACATACATTTCTTTAGTTTTTCCATACAAATCAAAAACCATTTTCACCTAGTTTTTATTGAAAACCAAATAAGATGAATGATGAATAAAATAAAATTGTCAAATTTCTTGAATCCTTTTGTTTGTATTTTAAATTTTGTGTAAAAATTGTTTTTTAATTATTGTTTAAAACATTTTAAACAACAAGAAAAAATTAAATTTGATTTAAATGAAAATTTATAAAAAATAAAAGTGTCAGTAAAAACCACATTGGTATGAAAACGATTTGATTTTGTAAATATAGTTTTCCAAAAACCAAAAAGTTTTTGTTTCGGTATAAACGGCATATTAGAATAATGTTGCACAATGAGTTAAAATCAACATATATTTGTACTCCACTCGAGTTTAAATTTGATTGTACTATATAATTTTAAATTTTCATCCAAGAAATCGGTCTCTGGTAAAATGTATAAGAGAGCACAATTTTTTGTCCTTGACCTACATAGTTTTCATCTAAAGAAATCGATTTTTCTTGAGAAATATAAGTGGTTAGAGGTTTTTCTTTTCTTTTGGTCTATCACTTCTAGATTCCTTATGAAATGAAATTTAAGCTTTTTACTAAATAAAAATATGTTTTTGGTGATCACAGATTTTCCCTTTTTAGGGGGGAAAAAAAATTTCGAACAAAAAAATAAAAAACGAAATTTTTGACCTCACCACCTCCGATTTTTATAACATTTTGTAGACAAACTCATTACATTAATACAAAATTTGATGTTCTTCAAAATTTTCAAATTTGTTGCAATTTAGTTTTTATTGCGGTTCAAACATTTTTTTAAAATACATGCAATTTAAATCCATATATATATATATATATATATATATATATATATATATATATTCGGATTTATTTGGATATATTTAAACAAACTTTCGCTCAAAGTGATGTTTAATAAATCTAGTTTCTAATTATTGAATGAAAAGGAAAATGTTCCTTAAAGTGTTAGCAAAAACATATAAAATAAAAAAATTTAGAGTGTGACCATTAGGGGATGCTGGGAAAGTTATTATAAAAAAGTCATTTATTTCAGTAATAATTAGATTATTTTTAATGTTTTTTTGAACAATTTTTAAATGGCCATTATCAAAAATTTTTGATTTTAGGCCTTTAAAAAAAAATAATATATATATATATATATGTAAAAAATTTTTATATGTTTAACTTAAAGCCAATATATATATATATATATATATATATATATATATATATATATATATATATATAGCGGCTTTATGTTGAACATACAATTACGCGTAATATCAAAACCTACTGAATTATTCAAATACAATTTATGATATTATCAATGTTTGATGGTATTAGTGCGGCATATTTTTGGGTTTCCTAGTAAAATTTAAAAATTTTTCTTTATACCAAAAATCGCGATTTTTTAATAAAAATAGGAATTGAATTGAAGTGATTTCTCCATATATTATACGAAAATACATTTTATTTCATTAAAAAAAAAAAAAACAATTTAGTATTGTGATTCTTTTTTAACCCAAAAAATTACTTTTATTGGTCCATAAAATTTGTATCTTTCGAAATTTTTTGATGCGCTCCTACATTTCCGTTAGATATTATAAACGCCACCTAATTATGCCAATTATGGTCAATTTCGTGCTCTCCATGCGATGTGTCAAAATCTGTTTTGAACAAAGTGTCCCGCTTTCAACTATCAACCACATTTGACTTAAATTTATGGTTCCGATCAATTATATTTATCGCCCTTCTTGTATCTATATATCCAAGATTTGTACAAATTGCAACTTTCTATATAAAAATAAAAAGACAAAATGTGAAATTTTCGCATAATTTTCAAAAATTCCATAACATTTTTTTATTAAATTTAATTTTAATGCTCCTTCGATTTATTTGTGTGAAATAACAAAAAACTGTGTTTACGCTGTAATCCATGCCATTATATATGGAACTATGAATGTGCCTCCCCAAAAACTGGCATTATGAAAATTTTTCGCTCTTGATTTCCAAACTTTAAGACTACCTACTACGTTGTCTATTTTGGGCACATCAACAAGATATTGCGCAAAATACGCACAATTACAACAAGTATTAAACACGTTAAGTATTTCTATTCCGTTTGATCGAATGAGATCAAAAAATATAAACGTGCGAACAAAAAGTGTGGAAAAAAATAATTTTTAGCCCTTTTTCTAAGTTTTTGAACGCCAATCATGATTATAAAATGAAACCTATGGTGCTAAAGCGTTGCACTCTGTTAGTTTCAAGTCTTGCGAGTTCAAAACTGTGTTCCGATTGTTTAAAATAGTATTACCACAAAACTTAGTAAGGATTAAAGTCAGTTTCAGCCAGGTTAAAATTTTTTGATAATTGCCCATATGTATAAAAAAAACGTCTTAAACTTCTGCTTATTATTAGCGATTCTATTTTATTAATTTGAAAAATTATACAAAATAAATATGTATAACCTAGGGGAATAATACAAATAACTAAGAAATAATTCTTGTAAATAGGTTTCTCAGTGCTGCCAAATGAAAATATTTTGACAATAAATCTGCGATTTCTAACTGACTGTTTCGATTGATTAAGAATATCTAAGGAATTAATTTATGAGTTTCTGTTTTAGTTTCATGAAATCGTAAAATTTCTCATTTTTTCTTTACTTATTAATATTTTTAAAAATTTGAAAAATCATAAAAGTATGTGATTTAAAAAAAATATCTTGGAGACAACTAAACAAATTATGACTATTCAAACTGCGTTTAATTTGTATTGTTTTATCTAAAATTAAAATATTTAGAAAATTATTCAAATTTTGAAAAAAATTAATTTTAATGCAATTATATTTTTTTAAGCAATTTTCATGGAATAAGATTTTCGTTTTTTTAGCATTTTTTTATTACAATGGAAATCCAAGCTTCTTGGGACACATTCATTTATTATGTACAATATTAATTTTAGAAAAATCTATTCACATATTTTCATACATAAGAAAAAAATACATTGAAAATTATAGTTATTACTGAATAAATGAGTTTTTTTTACCAAATTTTAATTTTCTCAGCATCCCCCATGATCCCAATCTAAATTTTTTATATATTTTTGCCAACATTTTTAGAAACATTTTAAAGAAAAACTATAACAATGGAAGACTTGATTTTTTTAAATATCCTTGATAGAAGGACGATTATTGATTTCATTATCCTTTTCTTTTCAAAAATGGAATTTTTACGAAAATTATTAGAAACTACATTTATTAGTCATCAATTTGAGCCAAAGTTTGTTTAAACCGGACAAAAAGATTCGAATTCGGATTTAAATTTCATGTATTTAAAAAAAAAATGTCTGAAAAAAGTAAACTTTGAACAGCGATAAAAACTAAACTACAAAGAATTTGAAAGTTTTGAAGAACTTTAAATTCTGCATTGACGTATATAAAAAAATCTATTTTTTTTACTAAAATAATTGATTTTTTTCTGAGAAATATATATGATTAAAGATTTTAGAGAATATAAATGATTACGATTTTAGTTTTTCCTTCAAACATCGAATTTTTGAGAGAAATATAAGACATCACAATTTTTCGTCATTTTTGCTCTAGTATGTCTTATAAAAGTTAATTTGAGTTTCTTTTTTATAAAAAGTGTAGATTTTTGGTGAAAAATGTTGGTGATTAGCGGCGTAGATATTATATTTAAAATTTTTTTTATATTTTGAAGGACAATATAAATTTATTTAGAGAAAGCTGTAATTAACAAACAGAATGTAGTTTTAGAATCCCTTGTGTGTTCTTATTTTTATATTTTTATTATTGTACCAAATATTAAGGCCACCAAAATATTTCTTTATAATATCCTAACTGACAAATATGCTATGTCAGGTATAACACAAAAAGTTTTAAAAAAATCAAATTTTAAAAACTAAGCCCTGTGCACGAAAAAATTGATATTTGCAATATCATTTACATTTATCTCCAGGCAATTTGAAGTATTTACTTATTTAGGAATTGTTGAATGCAATTTTAATAGACTTCTCTAAATACTTTTCGATACAAATTTTGGTGTATATTAGTCCTTTTTCAACCATCTTTTTGTGTTTAAGATAATAAAACTACTAATAGATAGCTAACTAAACTTTACAAGCAAGAAGAAGTCCAGTTAAATTTGTAAATACTCAGTTTATAAACCGTCATTTTACTACCCAAATTCAGTAAGTTTTTTAATAGACAGTACAAACTTTTGGGTAAACGAACGAAAATAATGCTAGGTGTATTTAAATTTTATTGGTTCACTGCAGAGCTGTATATGAATCATTCATTTTTGAATTAATTCGCGAATCATTCATGCACTGAATTATCAAATTTTGAATTAATTCCTTTCATACAAAAAAAATGAATTGAATGAAATTTGATTCAATTCAAATGAATTTGTTAAAAATGAATTGCAATTCATTTCCAATTCAAATGAATTTGTCAAATGAATTGCAATTCGTTTCCAATTCAAATGAATTTGTGGAATGAATTACAATTCATTTCTAATTCAAATGAATTTGTCAAAGTGAATTGCAATTCATTCCCAATTCATATGAATTGAATTGATTTTGAATTAACTCAAATAAATTAGAAAAAAGAATTAGCAATTTATTTTCAACTCATTTGAATTGAATTGAAATTTTGTCATTCAACTAATTTTTTGTATATCACCTAGTATAGTCTAAAGACAAAAAATTTTTAGATTTGAAATTCCCATGATATACTGGAATTGTCAGGTAGCGGCAGAATAGGAATTGAATTATTTGGTATCGGTGAAAATTTTGTTTATTTGCTAAAAGAAACTTAAATTTTTATTTTTATGAAATAGTGTGAAAATATTAAACCATTTTTTGTTTAAATAATCTCATATTTGTATGTTGTGGAAAATTTTAAATATTCTAGTAACTTTGAATCTCAACATAACATTTTTTTGCTGCTAAAGCTCTGTTCGTTTACTCGAAATTCTTACTACTCCAAATATCATGTTTTCTTTGATCAGGCGTGGATCCAGGACAAGGCTTTTAAATTTTTGTACTGAATATTTTCATTTTGGTAGGAGAAATTCACATTTTTCATTCCCCCTAGATCTGCTCTTGAATTTGATTAATTGCAATTCATTTTTGATTTCATTCATTTGAATTGCAATTCATTGTTCTAATTCATTTGAATGAATTCAAAATCAATTCAATTCAAACGAATTGGAAATGAATTGCAATTCACTTTAACAAATTCATTTGAATTGAAAACGAATTGCAACTCATTCTACAAATTCATTTAAATTGGAAACAAATTGAAATTCATTTCTGCCTAATTCGTTTGAATTGATTCAAATTTCTTTCAATTCTTTTTTTTTGATGTGAAAAGAATTAGCTAATTCTTAACGAATTAAAATCAAAAAGGAAAGATTCATTTACAGCTCTGGTTCACTGTATGTACTTAGAGTGTGTTAACATTGTATGAAAAAAAAAAAACAAATGGTATCGCACATTTATGTACGTAAAATTATGAAAGGAAATAACAAGACTTGTAGAGACAGTCTTCCTAATTGCTAAATTATGTGAGCTATTAGCTACTAATAAGTCTTTGTGTAAATCTAGACTAACTCGCGTAGCATACATGTGATTATCGGTAACTTCCCACCAAAAACTTTGCTTTCCTGGTAAGATAGCAGGTATAATTGGAAACAAAAATAAACTACTTATTTTTTGCTGAATAAGTTAGTTATTTTTGTTCGAGTTGTCCACAAATTCATGTAGTTATTTTTAGACTCTAGGGATACTCAAAAATATGTACCTAAACAAAAATAAAAATATATAAAAAAACAAAAAAATTTTGCCGTCAGTGAGATTTGAACTTGGACACAAATTAACCATTCGTTTTTAAAGACTACCGTCTTACTCAGTACACCATCTCACACTTAATTTTCTAAGTGACAAAAACTTTTTTATTATAAAATATCTTTTTAGACATGTTTTTATAAAAAACTAACAGCATCAGAATGGGGTTGAACCAACAACCTTCTGGTTGCTAATCTAGCGCTCTAACCAGCTCATCCACGTGATTGCAATATTAACGTGCTATTATACTACTGAGTACTTATTTATGTAATACAGAGTAGGCAAATAATAATGACACCTCATTATTGAGAAACTACTTTAATACTTTAATAAGTAGTTGCCATTACCGAAAACAAAAATGTTTTTACTGGGTTCATGCACAGGACGCGAAAACGAAACTATATGCCAAAATTCGTTTCTTACATAAAATTCCGATGTGTTTTCGTTTTGGGTTATATTTCATAATGAAAACTACCTAATGTTTTGAAGTGATTTTTCGACATTTTTAAATTATAATTCCCTTTTTATTAAACATTTTTAAGTTTTTGCGCTTTTATAAGAATTTGCTAAAATTATGTTTATAAATAGTTTTTATGCTTAATGAAGCAAATAAAAAATTCCATCAAATTAGTTGTTAGTATTTTAGTATGTTAGTTGTTTTTGATTTGGCTAATGAAGCGCCACAGGCGAAAATTTTTGTTACATATAAAAAATATAGAGTTTTTTGTGTGATTAATTACACAAAAATGCTTAAATAAATGATTCTGAAAAAATAAAATTAGTAGCAGATAATAAGAAATTTTTCTCTTCCATATTGAAATAGTAACATATTAGCCTTTTTAAGGCATTTTAAAAATCAAAAATGGATAGAAGCTAAAATGAAAATTTTGACGTCAAAAGCAAAATAAAAAGGCTAGATTAAGCCTTAAAAAGGCTAAACTGGCAACACTGCTCCTAACGAATATATATTTAAATTTTGTATAATAAATTATTAATTAAATAATTAATATTCGTCAAAATTCTTTAATTTCATTTGTTTTTAATTTATGTGCAAAAAATATGAAAATATGTTGCACAGTAGTCCCAAAGCGCATTTTTTTGAAAATAATTAAAGATGTCATAATAAATTTGACGTGGCCAGAGCTCAACTATTTTCGAGTTGATTTGGAGGAGAACCAAAGTTGGTAACTCGGGTATGTAATTTTTTAAAAATATCGCAAAAAATTCATTTATGATTTTATTGTAAAGAATAGTCCTTGCAAATCTCTACAAAAATATGCTTTCACGTGTAGGTTATCTCTTTTAGTTTAAGAGATATTTAGATCCATAAATATTTTTCTCTCATTTTTGGAATCGTTTTTTTCAGTTCTTTTAAAGTTGGCAGGCTTAATATGGGTCCTAAACTTTTTTTAAATATCCACTATAGTCCTTATGAAATTGTGTAATACTGCTGCAAGAATCATATAAATATATCAATCCGATAAAAAGTTATATTATTCTGAATTTGAAACTTTAAAAAAATTCACACTTGGGTTTTTTTTTTTAAAAAGGTGTTAGCATTCTTTCACTTCTAAAATATTTTTTATGTTGCGGACTATATAATTTTTTATGTTTTCAAAAGAAATCTTAACGCAAATGTATGTAAAGTAAGACCGGAGGTGCTCTGTGCGACGGTTTCCATGTCCTATCCGAACTTTGTTAATTTACTTAAAGTTTTGTAAAATTGTAACTTATTTGTAAAATTCTTAAAACGCAAAGCTGCGATCAACAAAATATGTCGGTTATATACGTCCATATTTTGGTTAAAAACACAAAAAGTATTTTCTGACGGACGGCTTTTGTAACGAGAGCGTAACGATTTCAATGAAAAAAGTTAACTTTTTAATTACATTTTTCCCGTCTTAAGATTTTTAAGATTTTAAGATTTTGGCTACTTTGGTACAAAAAGGTTTTTTTAATTTCCTGATTTTAAGATAAGTTTTATATATTACTTCAAGATATCAGTAAGATATCTTTATTCGTTTAAATATTATTTCAGTCCAAACATTATTTCTCAAAAAAGACCTAAAATCTAAATTTAAAGTTTTTCGGATCATTGTCTGAAAAATTTTACTGCATTTAATATATTTTAACTGATCATAATTTTCAATGTTCTACCGTTTGCTCGAAAAGAAAGAGAAATTTTGCCTTCTTATACTATGTTTCCACTGGCACGTTTTGGGGGATTTTGGGAAAACCGAATTGATTTCAAAGAGTTTTCCCATAATTTTTCCATAAGCTAAATCACCTTGTTTTATTTCTATTTAAAGTGAATGTTTTTAAAGAAATTTGGCATTACTTTTTTATATTTTTATGTATTTTTTTATTAATTAGAATAAATATTAATAAATTTAAGTGAAAAATTATAAAAATAATAAATAAAATGATAAATTTGGGTCACAAAATGTTTTTAAAATTCTAAATAATATTGCTGCAAGAGTCTTATAAATATATGGATCCGATAAAAATTTATATTTGTCTGAAGTTGAAACTTTCAAAAAAATCCACATATTTGGAGTTTTTTTTCCAAAAAGATGGTAATATTTTTTCACTTATAAAATTTGCTTTGTCCTGTGTAATTTTTCTAATGCTTTCAATAAAAATTTTATCGAAAATACGTGTAAAGCAAACTCAAAGGCGATTGGGTAAACGGTCTTCTTACAAGCCCTATACAAAATTTGTCAATTTCCCACAATTTTTTTAAATTTGTTTGTAAAATTCTCAAATCGCAAAGTTGAAATCAAAAGGAAATTATGCTAATTAAATAGTATTTTCTGATGGACGACTTTTATAACGATACGGTGAAGGTTTCAATGAAAGAAGTCAATTTTTAAAAGATGTCAGAGGTGTAAATTAAATAGAGTGTATGTCCAAGAATACTTCCCTGTAGAATACCACCTTTTATGGAAAATTATGATAAATAAAAAGAACTTAAATTCGGTTAAATTTCTTCAGACCATGACTTTTGTGAAAAATGTTAATATTTAAATTGAAATTTATTTTTTTATTTACTTTCCATTTATTTACTGAGTCTCACAGTAAGTATTTAAATCTTAAAAACTTCAGCAAGGAGCCTAACAAGTAGATTTTTACGCTGAATTTTCTAAATTCTTAATTTACCAGTGGCATATCTAAGTCCCTATGGAGATTCTCATTTCTTATATACCATGGTGCACCCGTCATGGTCCTAAGAATTTTCGATTGGGCCCTCTGTATGAGATCAATTCTGGTATAACTGGCTGTACCCCATAATTGGATGACATTAGTCCAAATTTGTTTTAATGACTTTCTTGATTGACTGTTTATCAACCAATGAAGGCTAGAAGCTTTAAACTTCATATGAAGTCTCTTGGTTTCTCTATGACCACGTCAAGTAAGTCACCTATCCAAATGAATACCAAGGTATGTTACATGATGTGATTGTGGTATACACATACCACATATATATGTTAGACTGAACGTAACATGGTTACTATTTAATTCATTCAGCCGTATTCGCAAATTTTCTGCCCATGTCTTCACACGCCGGAGTTAAATATCTAGTTGACTAGATGGTATGTGTGGGTTTTCATGAGAACTGATTATTGCTGTATCATCAACAAATGTAAATATAGTTAATATATCGCATATAGGCAAGTCAGAGGTGTAAATTAAATAAAGTGTATTAATTATACCTCTTTTTATCTAAAATTCTTCTGTCATAGTCATTATACTTTACTCTTAATAGATGGTCAGAAATGATAACGCTTTATTTAACTTTTCACTGGGTGGACATCAACTTGAATTGGTTATGGAATTTTCAGATCTTGGAATACTTTTGGATCCTAAATTAAATTTCAAGAAACACATATATATGATGGTAAATAAAGCTCGCGGTGTGTTGGCTTTTATAAAACGATGGGCCAAGGAGTTTACTGAACCAATCATTACTAAACGGTTATATACATCTTTAGTCAGACCAATCTCGGAATACGGATCTGTTATTTGGGATCCGGATGCGGATTATCTTAAAAACTTTATAGAATCAGTCCAAAAACAATTCCTTCTTTTTGCTTGGGTAATTCAACATGGAATCCTAACGTCATTATTCATCCTTATACTACAAGGCTTGCATTAATAAAATTACCAACGTTGGAGAGCAGAAGAACTATGCTTAGCGTTTCATTATTATTCAACCTAATAAATGGTGCAGTCTGTTCCGACTTCCTACTCAGCAACATAAATTTTAATGTTCCTTTTCGATCAACTCGTTTCTACATTCCAATCTATTTACAAGTTTTCCAAACTAATTATGCTAATTCTGATCCTTTAAGAAAATTGTGTAAACATTATAATGATTTTTATTTTCTTATTGATTATTCTGTTAATATTAATGTCATTAATATATTATTTTGTACCTAAATCAGTATAATTAAATGGATGTCTTAATCTTTATTTTTGTATATTACATTATTATATTTTATATTGTATATATTATATTTGTATATTATGTAAATTTTTTATAATTGGTCTGTAAGGATTTATTCCGTAGACCTTAAATAAATAAAAAAAAAAAATAGATACTACTTCAGCAATATGTGTGTACATGGTGGTAGTAAACATTTAATTTTATATATTAAACCATTGTGCCATACTTTATTAAAAGCTTGCGCGACATCTAAAAAATATCTGGACAATATTTCTTTAATTCAGAAGATTTCCTTATCTCCCCAGTTAGACGATTTACTTGTTCAATGGTTCCGTGTTTGACACGAAAACCAAATTGGTGAACTAGGACGATATTTCTATCGTTTAAGAATAGCAAAATTTTCGTTTGGAATACTTTTAACAAACAAGGAATTAGGTATATAGGAAGATGGTACAGTGAAATCTTTTCCTGATATCAAATTTTAATGTATAAAAACAACAAGTCCGGATTCCTTTGCATAGCCCACATTATTAAATTAAACAAAAACTTAGACGGCAACGGAAAATAAACAACAATTTTATTTATTTTTTTTCATTTTTTTTTTTTTTACTTCAAACTTTTTTCAATTTTGTTTGCGAACTTCATATACATTTTTAAAAAATATGGCAATATTTTTTGTGAGAAAATAAAAGCAATAAAAAATCCGGAAGAATTTAAAATAAAATTTATTTTTTAACCGAGCCGCATTGCGCATTTTTCATACAAATTTGTATGGAAATTTCCGGACCGGGCTTGTTGTGTTTATGCATTTAATCTGGAAAGTTTTCCAAATCTTTAGAAATACTCCTAGTTTCAAAATCGCATTAAATACTACAGAAAGCACAATTATTGTCACGTTGGAAAGGTTTTTAATCATTGATGTTTTATTAATGTTTTATTAATAATTTTTATTTTGGCGATCCCCTTCTACTTGAAGGGCTTTTTTAGTTTTTTAATTGTTATGGACAGCCTCAGCTTTGCAGCAGGTGATCCAGTTTGTTGTCATTGTCTTTTTTCAAAAAGAAGTTTTTCGATATAAGTGTTTGAAATATGCGTTTTGCATTTCTTAAGAATTTGACTCTTAGAATGTTCCAGAGCTGAAGTAATTAATGACGTAAAGTCATCGAGGTATTTATTTATATCTTCCTCACACTCAAATAAAGGGTCTGTGTGGATATGACTACTGATGTATTTTTTATATTTCAACCAATTTGTAGTACATGAAGTATTTATGGGAAATTCTGATATAGTAGTTCTTCCATAATAAGGTACTATTATTGGAGATTGATCAGAAGATAAATCATTTGAAATTTCCGTACTTATTGAATTTCGATTAATAATCTTGGATATGGCAAAATCAATGAGATCAGGAATCTTTCTAGGATTAGCCGGCCAGTAAGTTGGTTGTCCAACTAGAACATTATATAGCTGTCTACCTCTGTGATTCATCAATCTGTGACCGCATTGTAGTCGCCACATGCAAACCATCTCCTAGTATATTAAAGAATTGTTCAAAATTTTCTTTGGTCATTGAAAATCGTGGTGGGCAATAAATTAAGCCTAGAATTAAATACCTAGAAAAGGACTCTCAACTAAAGTTTGCCATATTCTGATTAAGAGATGTAATATTCTGCGTAGGTGTTTGCATAAAAGTTTCAAATCCCCCAAGCTTTGGGGGATATTAGATTGATGGAAACCTGTTCTTAAAATATTGGTGTAGGAGCCATTGGTTGAACTTGCTTTAATAAACTGCATAGTTGGCTTAACTGAAGCCGCACCCTCATTAATGACAGTAACCCCAGGATTTACTGGATTAGAAGTGTTATATACAGATGATAGTTCAACAACTCCACCTCTCCTTGCCTTTGTTTCTCTTTCAATCTTTTCAATAATTCTTTATATACTGGGCAACTACGATAATTGGTCGAATGATCGCCACTACAGTTACCACATTTCCTTTTGAGAGCTATCTCTTTTATTACATTGTGACGATTCCTGAAAGACTCCGTATACAACAGACACTGTAAGCAAAGTACAATAATTTTTAGCCTGTCAAAACTCACGGTAATTGTCACATTGGACAGGTCTATTTCTTTTAAGAGGTTCCTGTGTAGTTGCCCTCCGATATCGCAGGGAGTATATAAGGTGTGTCTCATTCTTTTTAAATTTCCGTTCATCCGGTTCTAACTCAACCCTAAACATAGACTGGGGAATTTTATCTCTATTAAAAATTTTCACTACAACTCTTAATTGATAGTTTAATTCTTCCAGGACCTCTTTGATTTCATTTGTTTCCACACTGGACTCTATATCTTTAATGACTACTACCAATCCTTTGCTACTCTTAAGGTGCTAAGTATAGAAGTTTTTCTTATTATCTTTAAGGTAATGAGAGACTTTTCTATAACAATCTTCAGTGTAAAGTAATATTTTGTCTCTTGCATACCATCTTTTTTTATAGGAACAATGTGAAAATTGGTTTTCCCAATAAGGTAAAAAAATTACTTCACCGAGCTATTGGAGCTGGGTTCACGTAGGTATATTGGTGGGGGTTTTTATGGATTTTTAATAATAACACTATTATTCACGTCATCACTCAAGAGAGCGCAACTGTTGGATATTAAGCGTTTATCAGTAACTTTTTGTTTTTTAGCTGTAGCTGCACCCTTTTGAGGATTTAAGTTTATCTTATTAATACTAACATACTTGAGAATACCTGTTTGTGCTATAGATTTTGGTATATTTATCTTGTTTCTCATTTTTGGAATAGCACACCGTGTACCGTCATTGCCACTCAAGGTATTATTAGTGTTAACTACACTCAAATTCTCACTAGACAATCCTGTTAGTGGATTAAAAGCTTGTGTATTGACAGTAGTTGTTTGTTTTGTTTTTAATGCTGGTATAGTTGTTGTTGTAATTTGATCTAAACAGATTTTATTACGTGATATTGTTCGTGTAATATTCTCATGTAATTGAATCATGATGGAACAAGAGAGTGCTTTCTCAAGTGGTTTGGCGGTTAAATAGTTTCTGTGCTGAAACACAAGCTAGCGGATAATTTTTTTATATAAAATTTATTTTATTTTCACAATGGTTTCTCAAAAACTCCAATTTTTTACTCCCCTTCTCTTATAGAGCCCAAACACAAGCAAACGGCGGCTATGATTGTTTCCAGTTCTCAGAGAGAAGTCAAATTAAATGAAGGCGAAGACGAAGGCGGCCTTTTACATACATTTTGTTTTTATTTATTCAACAACATAACTCATGACAACAACAAAACTACATATATAAAAAATTATTTTCTCCCTCTCTTAAACTCATAAACACATAAAAAATATAAAGCAAAACTTTCTCTCTCCATCTTATGTAAATTTAATGTACATATGTTTACATTTGTATTTTGTAACAACGGCAACACCGACAGAGACGGAGAGTAATAAAATGAGAGCTTTTGAGAAACCGTTTAGAAAATAAAATAAATATCAATTTGAAGCGGAATCGTTGTTCTGTTTCAGTTGTCTAATCTTCATATAAAAAAATTATCCGCTAACTTGTGTTTCAGCATATAATGTGGATCACTTACATATATTCTTTTTACTCTCCCGTTAAGAAAAATATAGGCATTTCTGCCGTTTACATTGAGCAGTCTCTCACCATGAGAATTCATATGCTCAATTTTAAATATGAATTTATATTATAATATTTTCATTTTCTTTTGTTTTAAACAAATTTATTTTAATATATGTTTATGTGTATATAAAATGAATATGTATATTAATTTTTTATAAATAATAATTTTATTTTTGGAGCGACTGGATCACTTATATCTTTTATATTTAATTTTTACTATAAACTCTTTAATCTTTAACAAAATCACGGGGCGAATAAACACACGTCTATTTGTCATAAAAATATACAAATTTATAAATTGAAATAAAATTTAAACGAACAAAGATATCCTATTGAAATTTTGACATTATGTGGATGAACTTGTCCTAAAACTAAGGAATTAAAAAAACTTTTAATATTTTGAGCCAAAGTTCCCAAAATCTCAATCCAGGAAAAACATCTTTTAAAAATTTCTTTCTTTCCTTGAAACCGTCACCATGTCACTATAAAAGTCGTCCGTCAGGAAAAACTTTTTGTGTTTTTTTCAACATACATAATTAACATAATATCTTTTTAATTCTAGCTTTTCGATTTCAGAATTTTACAAACAGATTTAAAAAGCGTCATGTGGAAAATTGACAAATTTTGGAAAGTTCTTAAGAGAAGACCGTTTACGCATTAGAAGCATTAAAAAAATTATATAGGACAGAACAAAAAAAAAATTTTATAAGTGTAAAAATTTTACTACCTTTTTGGGGTAAAAACCCCCAAAAATGTGAATTTTTATTCGAAAGCTTCAACTTCAGACTGATATAACTTTTTATCGGATCCATATATTTATAAGAATCTTGCAGCAATATTATTTAAAATTTTATAAGGAATCCAGTGGGTATTAAAAAAAATTAGGACCCTAATAAAGCTCGTCACGTTTAAAAATATAAAAAAACGAGACCAAAAATTAGGGAAAAATTTATTTTGACCTAAATATCTCTTAAACTAGAAGAGATAATCTGCATATGTAAGCATATATTTTGTAGAGATTTATAAAGACTACTTATATTTAAAATTTCCAAAAAAAATCATAAATGAAATTTTGACGATTTTTTTAAGAGAACGACATACCCGAGATGATCAACTTTGGAGGTTCACCCACTACCTCCTGACCCGCTACGATACTGTGCTCCTCCAAATCAACTCGAAAACACCTCAGTTCTGGCCATATCAAATTTTATTCAGATATCTTTAACGGATCACAATTTACACAATTATTTCCAAAAAAACCCGTTTTGGAACCACTGTGCGAATGTTGTTACCATAATGTAGTTATCAAACCGCACATCTACAAAAGCAACAATTGCTTGTATTTTGTTAAAGCAAAGCAAAGTCACAAAATGTCAAAATGCTTTCAACAAAAAATGGGTAAATGAAGAAGAAGAGTAAATGAACGCGGCAAAAATATTACATCGAAACACAAAAACAATTTTACAGATTTGCGCGGTATTTATATGAAAAATTGTAAATCATCTGGGCTTACGATGTTATTTTCTTATTACACTATGGTTGTAACATTTATTGTTATTTTTTTCTTCAGATGTAAGAGCTGTATATATAAGTATTTGGTCTTTGAACTCGTAAGAACATGGAGATTCAAGATAAGTGAAAATATATAAGATGCGGTTAAATTTCTTTAGATCATGATAATAAAAACTAAAAATTTAGATTTTAAGTCGTTTTTGTGAGAAATAATGTTAATATTTGGACTGAAATAAAATTTAAACGAAGATATCTTACCGATGTTTTGAAGTGATATAGAAATGCTTGTTTTAAAATGAGGGAACTAAAAAAATCCCACTTTTTTTGTACTAAAATACCCAAAATCCTAAGCCGGGGAAAATGTTATTTAAAGGTTGATTCTTTTATTGAAAAAATGTAAGAAACATTCGTTTCGACATAAATATTTCTTAAACTAAAACAGATAACCTACACATGTAAGCGTATCTTTTGTAGATATTTACAAGGACTATTTACGTTTAAGAGTTCTTTACAACATAAATGAATTTTTGACGATGTAAAAAACAAAAAAATTACATACCCGAGGTGACTAATCTTGATGGTCTGCTTACTACCACCCCGACCAACTAGGGTGCTCCTCAAAATCAGCTGGAACGTGTCAAATTTTATTTAGATATATTTAATGCATTAACTAGTTTTTATTTTGGTATAAACGGCATATCAAATGGAATAAAATCAAGAAGCATAAATTCATAAAAATAAATGAGTTATATTCTAGTCAAAAATGGCTTCAAGGAATTGTTTCAATTTTCATTTATATTTTAATTTGTAAAGAAATTTTTGATTTTTTTCTTTTTGTAAATTTTTAGTTTTTAACGATTCTTAGCCACATAATTGGAACAAAAAATATTATTTAGCGCTTTTTATGCAAATGATGTATATGTTCCAGAATAGCTGCAAAATTATGCAAATTTTAAAGCATATTTTTAATGGAAAATGCTTGAAAAATAATTCTTAATATTTTCATGTATAAGTTTTATTTATCATATGCAATGAAATCTAATAAAATTAGATAGAAAAGGCTTGGCGCACTGCGACCCCATCGGATCTTTTGTGCAGCCATTGATTTTTACCATACCAGCCAAGTTCAGTTTTCTAATGAAACTGATTACCTTGGATGATAAGAAACCATGAACTTCAGGTGCGGTCGTTATGATGGCCCCTAGATAGCTCATTCTGTAAGGACCAAGGGCTGGACAATCACAAAGCACGTTCTAAGATCTCATCGTGCGATTCGCAAAGTCTACAGACCTTTGTTCAAACGTTTACCAATATATATTGGTGATATCGAAACTGTGGGTTTCCAATTAAGAATCCCGTTAGTACTCTTAGATTGTTTTTATTTAATAAAAGTAGCTTTTGTTAAATAATGAGTCGCTTAGCCTGTCTGTGTTCAAGAGTGGTATGGAGTTCTTAGCGAACTCAGATGCGACTCACGATCCTATTTTTTCCTTAGCATATTCCGTGGGAATGCCAAAGAAGGGCTCGAGCACCTCTATTGGCAAGACAATCGGCCATTTCATTGCCAGCATGTTCTCATGGACGGGAACCCAACACAATGTTAGATTATTACGCGCACCTGGTATGTTGAAATAAGTTACACAGCCAAAAACAGTCGCAGACTTAACTAAAGCCATTATCGCAGCTTGACTATCTGATTTTACAAATATTCTTCGATCGTCCCTCTCCTGGGATGGTATTTACCCATGATAAATACCTGATCTAAAGTTACCATTTATTTCTTTTGAACCGTCAGTAAATCAAACTTGGTCGGAATTTGTATTCCACCATTTTTAATTACACCTTTGGTCCCTTTCAGGTACGAAGGCATGGAAATTCATATGCAATATAGGAAAGGGCAGCATAGTCATTAACCCAGACAATCTCAGTATACTTTTATAAAGCGGCATAGACTAGTATTGGTCTAATTATGGTACTATATGACCAATAAATTATTCTTGGTTTCAGACGCCATGTTTTACCAAAAAGACGTTGACAGGCATAAAGTACCTTTACTGCCTTATTGGTAATATGAACATATGGTTATTCAACCTATTTCGAGAACTTGATGGTTGAGTCGTTTAATACCGGCTCTTTAAGTTTCAAAGTTCTACATCTAGTAAAAAATACAAGAATGGTCTTTGACGGGCTAATGGTCAGTCCCATTTTTCTACACCAGTCATAGGTTATATTGAGAGCATGCTGCATCCTATCCAATATGGTCATGACATCCCATACAGTAAGAGTTATTATAAGATCGTCGGCATAACCATAAGTACGGAAGTCTAGGCTATTAAGTTTATCCAGTAGCTCATGGATAGTCTTCGATGAACCACATAAATCAAAGTTAATTACCCTGGATGCAAGCATCTCTCGTGTCCAGTTCCTTATGATATCTGGAACATATTTTCTTCTAGAGCATCATATGATATATTATCGAAAGCTCCATGAATATCGATAAACACGCAAAGGGCTATACAAGCACACAGAGCTTTTTCAATCGTCATTTTCACATGATGAATGGCCATAACCGTAGATTTGCCTTGCTGGTAGGCCAGAAGACTTGAAATAAAGATCCTAGACAGTTAACGCCCATTGTACCCGCCAGTATACGATTATTTTTGGTCGATTATGGTGACAAGTTGAAAGATAGTTAATGTGAGATCTAATACCTCCTGTCTAAAAATATTCCCCAAAGTGGGCTCATTACCCTTATTTGCTATAAAAATATTCATGTTCGAAATAAACTCTAGTAAATATGCACCTCGTTTGTTGATATCACTACTTCCCCAAACAGTATGATGAGCATTTGCATCACAGCATAAAATCAAGCCAGCAATACGCTACCAGTTCAGACAAAATTGCGGTGCGCACTGTATCACCTGGCAGGTAGGCGGACGCTAGAACAAATTTATTTTCTCAAGCCAGTTATGGGATAGCTTCTCCATCATCTTCCTACTTCGGTTGGAACTAAGTAGTACGTGATGACCTTTCTCCTTGAGTTTAGAAGCCGAGATTGGTTCAATTGCAAGATTAAGTTCTACTATGTTACCCTTACTGACCTTGTTCAGAACTTTCCATTACTCTGCAGACAGGTCGTAATTTTGTCTCTTAATTAGCGACAGGATTATATTCGTTTGTGTATCTGGCATTTTTAGGAAATATCCAACAAATATCTCAGCCCTCAGGACGTCTACTTTGGAAACAACCTTCAGTTTGGCATCTTTCAAAGGCTCTAAAGTAGGAACGTGTACCTTAACCCACTGTGTCGAATTGTTGTCTTTGCAATTGAAGATAAGCCATCCCGATTTGAAGGTGCATCCTGAAAATTTTGGCAATAAAGCATCTTTCTTAAACTCAACAATTTCATCTAAGATGGCCGTTTGATATCTTGATTTACTAAATGTTAAAACACAAAATTAAACAATTATGTCAAATTTGTTGTTCTTTTTTTTAAATTCTGTTCTTTTAAACAAAAACATATTGAATATGTTTTAAAAAGTTAATTAAAAACTAAGCATCAAAATAAAATTAAAATTTTCATAAAAATAAGCAATTTAAAATTAAAATTTCTTGTTTTTGTTACATTGCCACTCACCTCATAGGTTCAAGATTTTCGTCATATCAAAACACGTAATTTAAAATAATAATGAAATTAATATTTTTTTCATCATAATTTGTAAGGTCTTAAATTCTGAGATATCTACAAGCAAAACAAATTTAAGCAATATTAAGTATGTTTTTTAACTTTTTCTTCAACAAACGTATTTTCTATGGTATTTTTTTGCTCATATGAATAGGTTCAACTTTATTTAGTCAATAAAACAACAAGATATGATAATTAGTTTGCTACTTTATATATTTTATTACAATATTAGCAATTTATTAATAATAAGTACAGCTTTACTTATTCGAAATAACCTCAAAAATTCTAAGTTGGAAAGAATTATAAAGATTTTCCGTTTCTGAAAGAGAAGTTACGCTACAAGCTTTTCTAATCTCTTAAAATAATAAATTTTTACCCACGTGTTGTCCGCCCGACTCATAAAGATTACGTAAAAGCAATCTCTACACATTTTATATTACATTTAGTTCGGGGGAGTACGGTGGCCACTTGGAATGAATTGTTTTTTTGCTACCCTGGCGTTGTGGCATTGTCGTTCTGGAACATCCACGGATTGGGTTCAGATAGTGCAGAAAATGTGAAAATGTTTTTTCCAGTAGCACTTTGTAAGTTTTTGTATGAAATTTTGCTATGTGGGAGATATAAATAGCTTTCGTCTGAAATCATGAAAATAATAATTTTAGCCATTAGAATTTAGATTGAATTTTTTCCAATTGGAAAAAACAATACGTTGCATTTCCTTTTTTAGAACATGTGTTCACGATGCATAGAATTTCGGATAACACGCTTCACAGTACAAAAAAATTCTTTAATACCTGTTTTTATACCCCTCACCACAGGTGTAAAGGGTATATAAAGTTTGTCATTCCGTTTGTAATTTCGTTTGAGAGCAAAAAAGTTTATATTTTCTGGAGATATGTCTAAAAACCCGTTTTGGAATTTTCAAAGCCTCTATATAAGTTAGGGACTTCGTTTTTACAAAGAAGACTTTTCTGAATAATAACTGAGATATCGGACAAAACGCTTTTTGAACTTTTTGAAGAACTTGTTAAAGCTACGGATTTCGTTTTTTTTTTTTGTTTTTTTTTTGTGAATCAACCAAATTGATTTATAAGCAACCGCATTATGAACCAAAAACTGAAAAAATCTGTTAATAATATACACACACAAACATTTATATTAAACCTACGGTACATACCCGGGTATTTTTTTTTTAACTTTAAAATGCTCGCATTTCATTAATAATGAAGATATGGTCACGAAACTTCAGGTCGTCGCTATTAAGGTATTTGTAAAGCTTAAAAACTGAAGAAACCGCAATTTTATTAACTTGTTCTATGCATAAAATGGCTTTAAAGTTGACACCTACGGGAGTCAATACCCAGGGTACCTCGGTACCTCAGTACCCCTATATAATTTCTATGTGTTTTCACTACAATTAACTTTTCTTTGCTGTACTTATTATTTTTATTATGTTTTGATTAATTTAAAGTTAAAATTAATTTTTTTTTTTTTTTTTTGGGGCAAAAGTGTCATTGCTCCGTTAGGATTTAAAGGAAAACTAGTTTCATAAAAAGCTAATTTTGAACTTTGTACTTAGGAGCTTCAGAAAGAGGAATAAAAGATAATATATTACAACGTACAAATGATTCTCATTATCACTATTTTGTGCCAGTCTTTATAATTATGGCAATGATGGCGCACATTTCAGCCATTTTTACAATATTGGCTGTGGTTTTGATGAATTCTTTTTATTTTTTTTTTTGTATGTCATGTAAAAATGGCTAACATTTCTAATCTAAAATATAATGCGAAGGCTCAAGTTTAAACTTTAAACTTTAGATATTATAGCTACAACTGTAAGGACGATTTTCGGAGATTATTTTATATGGAACCTGTGTTCAATTGTAGATCAAGTCAGTGCCACCACTGAAAACATTCTTTAATATCGTAAGAATGTTATGTCGGGCTTGACCGATTTCGGATAGTTTCTTATATGAAACCTGTGCTTTATTGTGGATTATGTGTTGTTGTAAAGTTTAAAATAACAATTTATAATTTTTTAGAATCTTATGTGTACACCAATACTAATTTATGCACTTTCTAATGATTTTCGAAAGTGGGCCATAAAAAGGAGCTATGGGTATATGATTAGCGAACCTCATAAAAATTTTATACAGTGGCCAACTGCTTCAATACATAAAAAAAATCATCAAATCTGTTTATTTTATAAAAACAAAAACAAAAGTATTGTTTTAAAAAAACTACTAAATTCAATTTTATTAATTACAAAATAATTTATAATAATTTTTATTGTTGCAAACATAAAGATTTATTCATACAAATAGATAATATAAACTTCTCTTTTCATTAACTAAACTTCTGTACTTTTGTACGAGGTCTACACTCGTACTCCAGACTTACAAATCCTCGTCTAACAAATTTAAGATCGAAAGCATGGATTCAAGAGTGTTGACCTTAAGTCTGTTGGAGAATTTACTTTTCATTAGTGGAAATTTAGAAAAAAGACGTTCCATCGAGACAGTGCTATGATCCGAAGTAAAAATATAAATTAGGATATAAGTATTCATCAAATCTATTTTTTAATTTTCTCAATCCAGGCCAAAAAGAAGCAGCGTTTGATGTTTAAAATAGTTGTTTAAAAACTTTATCATTAGCTTTAGTTGTTAAGAGTTTCAATTCATTTATAAATTCTTCGGGGTCTGTTTTTACATCCCTATATTGTGGAACAATCTCAAAATAATTAATTTCTTCGTTGGAATTAATATATAATGGGAAACATAGTTTCTCCCCACTTAGCACATAGTCTTAAAAAGTCGCCAAAAGGGGCCAAAAAAGTGGCCAGGTGGCTTGAAAAAGGGGCAATTGGCGACTAAAGTCGCAAAACGGTATCGCAGTTTACCAGTTTGCTTTTATTTTTATAACCAATTAAATTATCTTAATAAATAATTAATATAAAATTATAATTTTTTGTACAAAATCAACGAAAAACACACTAAGATACCCGGGTGTTGACTAACGGGTTACATTGCAATGACTATTAGTGTTATTGTTTTTGTATATGCAGTCAGTTTGTATATACATACAAAAATATATAAATATATGTATGCTTATAATTTGTTGTTGTGTTGTTGTGTTTTTTTTTTTTTTTTTTTTTTTTTTTTTGTTTAAGCAAGCGTTGCTTGTGGAACAAATTTAAGTATAAATGTGAAAATATTAAAGCATACTATTTCTTTTTATTTGTTGGTAATGTGTAAAAGATTCCCACACACAGCCGAATATAGCGCTCTAACTTGTTTTGTTTAATTTTTGAAGCACAATCAATAGAATTTGAGGCAGCTTGAATTATAGCTCTTCTAACCGCTTTCGTTGTTGCTTTATTCGTACCGCCCCCATATCTAGACTGAAATTTTAAAAAGTTGCTGACATTTTGAATTCGCTCAATTTTTTCGGAATGTTTCTTCGATTTAGTCCGGATTGTCTATACGTTATAACTTTGTCTTTTTCTTCATCGGACATTGTTTTCCGTGGCCCAATTTTAAAGGTTCTTACAGAAAACCATAGAGTATACACATAGAAACGAAACATTAGGCTGACAATTGAAAAAAATTGATTTTTTAGAAAAAAAATATGTTTGCATTTTTTTTTAGCAACAACAAATATACTTTTGATTATATGTACTTTGTTGTTGCCGACATAGATTTTTGACAATTAGTTTCGTTTCTTGTCACTCTCTGTAGAAAACTGTTGAAAATATTAGGGAAGCACATAATTTTGACCGAATTCAACAAATTCTTAATACAAATTGATTTTGTTTTTATGAACCTATTCAGATGAGCAAAAAAATTACCTCCAAAAATACATTTGTTGAAAAAAAAAAAAAAAATGCGTTATAAAATAATACTTAATTATCGATTAAATTTTTTTCTTTTTTTGCTAGTAAGGTGAAAAAATATAACTTTATTAAATATATTAGAAATAATACGAATTTTAGTGTTACGAAAATCTTGAACATAATCAGTTGAGCGGCAGTGTATTAACTTGAAACTTTTTTTGATCTATGAAGTGTCATTCCATATGCATTTCGATATTCTACTTTGGTGGACGTAAATTTCCAACTATTTACAAGGAAAAACTGAACGTAGAATAGCAAATGTTAATGTAATACCTATAGGACTACCCAAAGATATAAATAAGCAAAAAATATGTAATAATCGTTTTATACCCCCAAATATTTAGATTAACTACACAGATCCAATCATTTATTATCTGTGAAATTCTAATAAATGTATATATTTTCATATTTCTGTTCCTAAACTTATTTGTAAAAATAAATTGAAGAAAGTAGAATGATGCCTTCCATTTCTCAAAAAATAACGATGATTTAATAAAATAATAATTTAATTTTATGTGTAAACAAACAAAAATATTCAAAAAATTGATTTTTATTTAGTAAAAACTAATGTTTTATTTTGTAAGAAAACTAGTGGCGCATATGAACAAAAATTTGGGATCACCAGGGCAGGTTTTTTAAGTTTACCGCTTGAATAGTAAACTTTTGAAAAAAATAGTTTTCTTAACAAAAACGTAATTTTTTACTGATTTTTTTGTAGTTTGACTAACTGATTTATATAAATTATTTTGTTAGTTTTTTGAATACCTCGTATATAATTGTAAATAATCTGTCTTTTTAGTTTTTTTTATAAAAAGTCGAAAACTATTAGAATTTAAAGTTAGGAAATGTATATTTATGCATATTTATATACATAAATAAAATTCTCTGCATTTTATGCATATTCATTCAACTTTTTGTACACATTTAAATTTCAACAAAATTTGCAAAAATTGCAAAATTGAGACGTTGCAGATGATCTGCGGGTTTTAATTCTTGCACCTTATATGGGAATAAAGTAAATCTTTATTCAAAATGCGCCGTAGTTACTACGAGTCTTTCCTAGCTGAGCAGAACGCCTTCTAGTAGATATTTCTGGTGTTTCGTTAACACTTTGCTCTACACTTTCAGTATTTCCTGCAGTACGAATTAAACGTACGGTACAAAAGAAAGCATTTTCTCTATGACTGAGTCTTTCAATACTCAAAATAAGTGATCGATTTTACCGAGCAACAATTTTACAAAACTTTTTTCACACATGAAAAAATCGATATATGTATCAAACTAGAACCATACATAATAAAACTACGTACTCAGTTTTTCTCCAGAACACCAAATTTTCTCTCAAAAGGACTACAAAAATATAGAACTTTAAAAAAATTATAAAATGTTTACTAAAATTATATCAACCCAAAATGAATGTCAAATGAAAACAGCACAAAATGTTAAGAAAATGTCCTTTATAGAAAGTATATAATTAACTAATTACAAGGTTACATTTTCAAAAGGATGTTTTGTAAAGTTTTCGTACAGCAACATTTAAATAAAATATATTATTATATTGCAGAGAATTGCAGGATTTATTTGTTAGTCATATTGGATAGATAATATAATCTTCGTAAATATTTTATAATTTTTTTGAAAATTGCGCATCTTTGAAAACTTTTAAATCCTTTTGAGAGGAAATTTGACATCCTGGAAAAAACTGTTTACACTGTTTTACGATGGATGATTTTTAGTTTTATCCATATAATTTTTTCATGTGTGAGAATGATTGTTGGTTCGTTGGATTGCAAACAAACAATCAAAAAGCAAACAGCTGTTTACAAAAAAAAAAAAAAGTCACGCAGCTACGTAAAAATCTATTTTCTATAGATTTTGTGTCCATAACCACTTACGCACATCTGCATAAAGTAGGTAGAAATAGCTGTTTGTGATATGATGATTTTTGGTTCACTGGTTGGGTCTTCATACTCTATTTGGAATAAGGAGGAAAGTTAATGAAACAAAAAGTGGAAGAATATATACTTTTACAGGCTTCCTATATTTATATAGAAGTTATCTGAAGGATTTTTGTCATGTAGTTCTGTCATGTAAACTCGAATCTTTGTCATTAAACTTTAAACAAAGAAAGTATATATTTCGAAATTAGTTGTACGGATTTTTATAAACATATTCTAACAAATCATATTTAGGTTAAAAAATCATCAAAAATATGATAAAATCATCATTCTGACAACGATGTTTACAACTTCTGTATAAACATAAAAATTTAGTTCAACTACAAAATTGGAGTTTCAAAATGTTGCTGTTAAAGCGAACACATCACGATCATACACCATACACAACATAGTTGTACGCCCTTCTGTTTACCAACATTCATATTGAAGCGAACACACACACATTCACTCCATACACATATTTTAATATGCTGAATATACACATTTTGGTTAAATAAAGCGACTTTTGTGATAAAATCATAAAATTGTTCATATTTTTGTCCATAACTTTACTTCTACAGGACCGATTTAGCTAATTTTTGATAATAATTTTTTAATGAAAAATCGTCAGTTTTAATTTAATTTTAGAGGTTAGTCCATATCATAACATAAATTAATTTTTAACGATTTAAAAAAATTACATACCCGAGGTGACCAACTTTGGAGGTCTACGCACTCCCCTCTGAAACGCTAGGAATCTGCGCTTTTCCAACTCAACTCGATCCAAATGACCTCGTCATTGGCCACCTGAAATTTTATTGGGATATTTCCGACGGTTCACAAGTTACAGAATTATTTCCAAAAAAAGGCGTTTTGGAACCACTGTGCATTGTTTTATACAACATATCTTTTAAATAAAAATAACAATATTGCTTAATATTGTGCCGATATCCACAAAACTCTTTCACGACAAATGCTATGTCAGTATTCATTCGAGTTTATTAATCAGTAGATTAAGTAATGAGAGTAGTAATAATTATACTATAGTATTTAATTCGGGATGTTGGGAAGTCGAAAATTTTTTCCCGCTGTTCCGGGAAATCAAAAAGTTCGTGAAATTGCGATCCCTAATTGAACACCAAAAATTATATTTGTATGAGTCGTATTCAATTCAATTGAAGAAAATTTTAATTCGTAAAATTTTTGTTCATATCTTTTTTGTTCACTTGCTCATTACGTTCAAAACTGGGTGAGTGTAGAATTTTAAACTTTTTTCAATTCGAAGACTTTTCACTGTTGCAGAACTATGACCTATACCAGGGATGATAAATTCAGTACAATTGTATTTTTTCTTGGATATTTATTTCCTCGAAAATGTATAAAGATTACTTTTCATGGAAATGTATAATTTTTATACGAGATTTCTTTTTTACTTCAAACCTTATATCATGTAAAAAAGGGCACATGTACTAACTTTTTTTTTTTTTTTTTTTGTTTTGAATTAATTTTTAAGAACGTAATACAAGTATACATTCATTTATAATCTTGATTACTTTTCTACAATTTTTCAAGTCTAATGTGAAAAATAATTTGTTTACTTCGAAGACTTTTTGATCAAGTAAAACTAAAAGTTTTGGACAGAGGAATTAAATACAGATGCACAGAGGAATAAATTTAGTACAATTACGGTTCAAAAAATACAATTTTGTATATAATTTACTACAATATTAAAAATCGCATTTATTAAACCTGGTAAAGACTAGGTATCTAATTACATTATATTTTCGACTCATTGAAACAACTCGAAATAAGAAAAATAAATTTTGATTGAACCACATATGCAAAATCCTTTTGATGTTTTAATTTACAAAAGAATTATAATACACAACTAAACACAAATTTTTATTTACTTAAAACCGTATATCATTAGAAATTGTGTACTTTTTATTAACATATTTTTTAGCTTCTACATATACCAGTTATAATTTTGATATATAGTATGTACATATCGCTCACTAGCTGGAACAACGTCATACCTCAAAAAATCTAATTTTCATGGGAGACGTTTTTTAATTTTTAAGATGATACATATTTTTAAAATATTTTGAAAGATATTATGGTCAAATTTAATGACTTTTCTAGATAACTTTACTATGTTGATTACACAATAGCCGAAGAACAAATAAAATAATATATTGTTACTTATGACGTTATTGCAGCAAATGAGCAATATACATATACTTTAAATATTAACCGGCCAACACATTTAAAATTCCTTAAGAATTTTGTTTTTATGGTTTTCATTGAGAAATGATGTTATTGATTTTTCGAAATCGACCACATTGCATTGTAACAAAAACAAACTATGAGTAATTAAATAATTAATTTATATATGTATATATATATATATATATATATATGTATGTATACTATAAATAAATCAAATACCCTAATTCATAATATGAGCAACAACAATTAGTGAAGTACATACATACATAAGAAAACAACAAATAAAAGTAAAATTGATAACTAACATACCATTGAAATAATAAATGTCTTCTATTGCATTGAATAAAATTGTCATTATAAAACTAAAGTAAAAACAAAAACCAAATAGAATACATAATATTTAACAACAATAATGAAAATTTTGATCAATTAGGATACGCATAAATAGAAATGTTTAAAAATGATTTTGTTAATAATAAAACAAATATAATGAAAAATGTGACTAAAAAGAAATTAAATAAAATGCAATTCAAAACCTATTTTAAGATACATTAAATATTAAGAAACAAATAATAAAAAAAAATAATAGTAATTTTAAAAAAATAACAAAAACATTTAAAACACACATAAAGTCATATTGTAATAATAACCATTGAAATGAAAATAAAAAATTATTGAAAAAACAAATAAAATAATTGAATGTTTTTTTTATAATGTTTACAATTATTTTGGGGTGCACAGAGGGGTGAAATTAAGAAAAATGCGATTAATTGAAAATTAATATTTTGAAAAGTAATTGATTCTAGGTGAAAATAGATAAAATGAAGCATCATTATCTGTTAAAAAAAATCTTTAATTTTTTTTCACTCTCCGTGTAGTGCACCGTCAAAGTCACTGATTTTTTGCAATTTTTAATCACAGTTGTAAAACTGAAAATCTAAATTTTTGAAGTTAATATTTTTGCGTTTTATTTTATAAAAAGTATTTTTTTTTATAATGTAGGTACTCATATTTACGTATTTCTTGCTAAATTAATGATTTTTAATATAATTTTCTAATTTAATTTAAAAATTCAAAAGGTTTTTAAACGAACTTGGATCAAAATAAAAATTTTGTATTTTTACTTAATATACTCGTACGTTGTATGAAAATCAAAAAAAAATATATATAAAAAATATATATATATATATATATATATATATATATATATATATATATAAATATATATATATATATATATCGGTGACTTTAACAGCATGTATAAGCGATATGCTAAAAATATATATATACATATAGGTATATGTATATATATATATATATATATATATATATATATATATAGGACCCTTTCAACCGTGCTTTTTGTATTTTTTTCATAAAAAGCCCATAACTTCACCTAACTTTTCGTTATATTAATATAGTCCGAGAATATAAGGGTTCGACCACGGAATTTGATGGAGGGAAGCGAATTTTAGCATATCGCTTCGGCCTTCCATCTTATACATGCTGTTAAAGTCACCGATATTCACTTGTACGCTACGCGACTTATTCGCTGTTAAAGGTCAAAAAATCAGTTTTTGCATATATCTCGCTTATTATGCATCGCACCTGTTTTAATGCCATTAAAACATTTATAGAGTATAATATTTCCAACAATTTTACTGAAGTACATTTTTATGTAGCCTCATTAGTTTTGGATTTATAGCGCATCTTATGTTCAATTTAATATTTTTTAGTATCCGCTATATTTCAGGACGACATTGTGAAATTGTAAGGATTATTACACCACCCATTATCAATATGTACTTACTTTCTATTGTACATATTGTCGAGAAACCCATTCATAGTCCATGTTAGGGTGTCCGAAAGTATGAATTTTTCAATGAGGTTATAGGTTAAAATTACAATCGCAAACTGAAAAGACTTAGGACTAATAAGTAGGTGGTTCGAGTATTATTTTGCTGATATTTGTAATGCATAGAAAAAATCTTCGTAGTCCCATTTAAAAGTATGTCGTTCTACATAGAATCACTTCCGTAGTCGATTTAAATGTGTCCGAACAAAGTACTGATATCAATTTTGAAGACCTTAATGAAATTTGGCACAAATAAATATAAATATATTCATTCATGAATTTGAATCTGTTGTCGTGTTTTTTATTTTTTTATTTTAAGGTCGCTGTTATCTTTTGTATGCCTGAAAATAATGTAATATTTTTGAATTGGATTAAAATACATTTCTGTTTGTTCATTGATTTAATTAATTTAATAATTTGATTTCGAATGTAGCTCTAATTACCTGCCGATTATTTTAATTATGAGGTTTCTTAAATTATTTGCCTGTAACATTTTCCATATTGTGGAAACAATATGAAGGAAAAATTAATTATTAAAATCTATACCAGCGATGTCTTATCACAAGTTATGATATTTTTATAATTTTAAAGCTATTATGAAACAACTGTAAACTTAAAGAAAATTTTGAAAATAATATCTGAAGACACGGTTCATTCGAAAAACTAATATTTAAAAAAACCCGACCAAAAACTTCTAATAAACCGGCCGAATAAAACCGGTTGGATCTCCCTAGCTATAACTCCAAAACTAATGATGGTGCTAAAATTGTTGCAAACATTATAAATGTAATGGCTTCAAAATGCGTAGAATGAATAATAAGCGCGATACAGATTGCGAAATATATGAAAAAAACTGATTTTTGTAACTTTTATCCGCGATTATCGTGATTACTGGTGGGTTTCAACAGCATATATACGACGCAAAGACGAAGTTATATGCCAAAATTTGCTTCCCTACATCAAATTCCGAGGTCGAGATATTTTTCGACTTATTTTCCGGGAGTAATAAAACTTTATCTACACGATAAAAAATAACATTTACTTAAAAAACTAGTCCGTGTCATGTTTCATTTTTCTAGTTAATAAAATTATTCTTATTAAACAATTTAACTATTTTAAGATAAACAAAATTAAAATTGTATAAATATTTTATGTATTTTTTTAGTTTTTTGAATTCTTTTGTATTTTCTCCCAAAGCAACACATGGAAAATGTACTCTCATTTAACTCTACGTCTACACAAACATAAGAAATAATGTCGCATAGTGTGTGATTCAAAAAATTAAATGGAAATAATTATGGAATTTCGGAATGGCTGTTCTGATTTCAATGAAATTTCACATAGTGATAATAGAGGCGTAGGCTAGTTTAAATTTTGTGATTGAACCGTATACACATACAGGGGGCGGGTCCACAGGGTCCCAAAGTTAGACCTTGGGAATAAAATTTTTTAAAAACGATCCTGATTCCTGCTTGTCGAAATCTAAAAAACCATCTTTTAGTTTAAGAGATATTTGGCTCCAAAATAAAAAATCTACTTTTTAGCCTGTCTTGATGAAGTTTTTTCGCTGCAGTAGGTCCAAATTTCACCCGATTTTTTGGAAATTTTCTTACAATTCATTAACAATAAATGGCAAAATTGTATAAAGAAAGAATTTTGAAAAAATATTTACGGAGTAAAAAGTTATAGGCATTTAAATTTTAACTCTAAAAAAGTATATTTTTTTCTTTTTTTTTATCAAAAAAATGGTCATATTATTTTTCCGTTATATAAAAATTTTCTTAAGTAACATATAACACAAAATATTTTATAGGAAAAAAATTTTAAGAATCGATTTTTGTGAGAACCAGGGTTTCCTGAAATTGACCTATTTTTCCCACAAATTTCGAATTTTCGCCCTAATTTCTCAAATTACAAAGTTGGAATCAAAAGAAAGTTATGTTTTTTATATAGCCTAATGTTTTCGATCCATGATATAGCAAGAAAAATAAAAAATCCCATTTTTTGGAAATTTTTTAAAGTTCTTTGGGAATTGCGGGATTTTTTGAAATTAAGCATCAAAAAATATACGCAGGTGTAAAACTTTATTCACAAATATCCATTAACAAAAGTTTTATAACATAATTTGACATGACTAATACGCACAAAATCCGCATCTTTTCGCGAAGTCTTCAACGAATTTTCTTATTATAAATACTCGTATTATTATACATTTTTAAAAATAGGACAAAATTACCTACTCAATAATGTACAATATGCCTACGTTTACCTTTCCACGTGTCAAAATTAGCGATCAATAGAAACCGAAAAAAAATTTACTCATATAGTTAGCTTCTTCACAATTAGTAGGTAACGTAATGGCTTAAGTTAATCATTTTTGTTAGACCTGAGACTTTCATTAACAAATATTTTGGAACAGATACTTTAGTACAGATATTATAACAGATATTTTTAGTACAGGTACATGACAGGTGAATATTCAACGACTTTAGGAACATGTAAAGCTTTGTAGAATAAGTAGCAATAAATATATAAAAGTGGTTAATCCATATAAGATTTCAGTTATAAATAGACAATCATGGAAATCATTTTATTTATAAACGTAAAATTTCCTTTTCCAGAAAAGGTGAATCTTATAACACAATACGGAGAAACCAATTATAAAAATAAGCTGGATCAGCTGTTGGTGCACATTGTAAGCAATACGAGTATTTGTGCTAAAAATCCAAGAAACAGCGAGAGTCTGCAACGCTTTCTATAATATTTACTGAAGAAGCTATAGCCCTAATGCTGCAACTAAAACTTAGCTATCAGAATTACGTCATATTAAGAAGAGTACTACTATAAAAAGGTATGGACGTTTTACAATCATATGGAACATTATAGGAAAAATAGAAAAGCATTGTACCATCTCCCATTGAAATTAACAATCGGAAAACTTTCAGAATATAAACAAACATCAACTAGCTTTGAAGACGTACTTTTGCAGACCAATTTCCTTTGAGTACTCTAGTTGGAATTGTTCTATATGTGAAATTGTTCTATATGAAAAGAGATCAGAATTTAAAAATATACCCAAAATGAGAAATGTCAATGAAGATATTCTAAAATACAGAATATCTCCTTTGCATGACAGATTGTTCTGATTTCTGGGATACTTTCTACATCTGACACATGATTTGAAGTATAGAAGCATATCAGGAAACGAAAATAAATCTGGAATTAATAATGAGGAACAGAAAAAAATGAGAGCAAGCGAGAAGGAGAGAATTCAAGAGGAAACATTGATAAACGACTCGTAGGATTTGTAAGTACGAACGATGGCAACACAGCTCGACATTTTTTCAAATATTTTGAAACAACATTGAAAATTACAGGAATTGATATGGATTTACTACGAAGAGTCAACATCATTTTAATGGCAATAAACAGCAAGTTAATTCAACAAAATTTGGTGAATATTCCTATGAAATTTCAAAATTAGTTATAAAATTATATCCTTGGAAATTGTTGTCACCAACCATACATAAGATATTATGCCATGTAGAAATACTAATTGAGCATAATATTTTTCCCTTAGGAGAACAGATTTCAAATATGTTCACCACTTTAGCTCAAGAAAATGTTCCCGATTGTCGCAAAATGAAAACATTTTTAATAATCTTATATTATCATCTGATCCAGTCTTATCATCTATTGGACTTGCTACAGAAATTTGACATATTCATGAATATAAGGATTTACTTTATCTGTTAGATATGGATTATTGTGAATCAGATTATTTTTCTAAATTAAGCTAATATAATGATTTACCATCATTTTTAAAAAATATATTACTAACTTAAATTATTATTTTTTTTTATTAAACTAATTCTTATTAATTAAAAAATTATTATTGTTATAAAAATTAATATCTGAAAATAAATTGCTTATCTTTTTAGTTATTTGTAGAGTTTATGTATTATTAACTCATAATATAACAACGATATTAGAGGTAAAATTTACCTGCCTCAATTTACCTGTCATGTACCTGTACTAAAAATATAGTATCTATTCCAAAATATTTGTTAACGAAAGTCTCAGGTCTAACATAAATGACTAATGCCCATAATTTCAACAAATAGATATCTGTTGGTGCACAGAAAAAGTTTAGATTATAAGCAAATTTTATTTTACTGACTGTGTAATGATACCTAGTAGGTATTTATACCTATTATGGGCATAACTGTCGAATAACAATACCTAAGCCATTACGTTACCTACTAATTGTGAAAAAGCTAACTATATAACCAATTTTTTATATGATTTCTATTGAGTTTGATCGATAATTTTGACACGTGGAAATGTAAAGGTAGACATATTATACATCATTGTGTGGGTAATAGTGTCTTAATTACAGGCGTTATTTACATTTTTAAATTTATCAACAAAGATCCCGAAATTCTCGAATAACTTTAAAAAATGTCCAAAAATGGGAATTTTTCCTTTTTTTTGCTGCCTTTCCAACCGATACACAGTGGGGCAGAATCGAAATTTTTTGGAAATAAATCTGTAACTTCTGATCGGCTGGTTGGATTTTCATGAAATTTGGTATAGGCGTAGCAGAGGAGTGTACAATGTTAAGTTTGAAAGGGGGGGGCACAACAAACCCCTCAGGGGCGGTGCTAAGGGGGCTCAAAGTTAGGTATCTCACTTTTCAAATTTTTGTTTCTCGTCCGATTTCAAATATTTTTATATATTGTTGTAGGCCCTGATAAGACCTACAAATAACATGATTACGTGTCCTATTTATCTCTTATAGTTTTCTAGTTATTTGCGTTTGAATTTTTAAGCACCATAATTTTGCATGTTCTTGGTCCAGTTTTTTTCATATATATCCTATTATTTCCAACCGATTTTATTAGTTTTTTTTTTAACTACTTAAACAACAAAATTATCTATTGAATAAAAATAAGTCGACATCTTTACCGAGTCCAAAAATAAATGATTTTGAATTTGAAAATTGCAAAAAAGACGACTTTTTGTGTTTTTTTAGCCGAAAAAGTATCTACAATCTTTTTAATCTAAAATAAAATAAAAATAATTTTACACTTTTCTGAAAGGTAACTTCACAGAAATGCCTTTAAGATAAAAAACAAGACCAATAACTCAATTGGTCATGGTACACATCCTCCCGAATTCGATCCATTTTATATGAAAGTTTTGATTTTAGACCATATTTTCTCAAATCCCAAATCACGGATCGACAAGCGGAATATATTTTAAGAATCTTCAATATGTTGTTAAAAGTCTTAAATCAAAATCTACGGGACTTCGGAAAAATGTGGATTCTATAGCCAAAAATGTAAAAAATCCTATTTTTGGGAATTTTCATTAGTTTTTTGTTAATTCAGGAAAACCCTACCCGTAATTGAAATTTTTTTAACGCGCTTTTATTTATATTAATAAGATCCACATTTCCAGCAAATTTCATTAAGATATATTTATAAACAAATATGTATTACAATCAAAAAATTTGTATTTTCTCCAAAAACCCCAAATTGGGACTTTTGTTTGGTTTATTTCTAAATAGCGAAAGAAATTTTAAAAATATGTATTCCAAAGTAAGCTTATCCTTTAGAATATATATAATTTCCGATCTTTTGCGAAAAGATTCAAGTCAATATCATGCCTCATTTCAGAAATATGCGCATTTAAACTTTTATATTTCCAATTTATTGCATATATGACTATATTTTTACAAACTTGCAACTTTTGCCTTTAGTTTAGCGTGAATAATTACTTAGAAAATTATAAATATTTCTGTATACTTTTACTAATATCTATACACAAAATATTTTTATAAAAATAATTAATAAATATTTTCCATTTTTAATATTTAATTTAATTTCCCAAATTTAAGTAAATCTTTATCCTTTTCTAAGCATTCATATATTTCTATTAATGAATTTAAAATAACAAAACAAACAAAAAATGTATATTTTAACTTAATCAATATTATTATTTTTGGTATTTATCATCTTCCTTAATGAATATTCTATTTCTAATACGATTTTTTATTACTTATTTACATTAAATTTATGTAGACAATTTTTCTAGTATTTTAAACTTATACTGCTTATTTTCTATAAAATAATCTGTTGTAACTATATACATATCTAAAAGATAATAAAGGTCCTTCAAGTCTTCAGTATTTTGAGTTGATGAAGGCTCATAATAAATCAAATGTTTTCTCATTGATGATAGTACATGGTTTGATGATAACAATAGGCTATTAAAAATATCCTCGTTTTGTGACGTTCTGGAGCATTTCCTGGAGCTGAATAACTGAACGTGCTTAAAATCTCTGTTTATTGCTTCTTGAGCCTCTTCTGTGAGCTCTCCAAGTGGAAGAATATTTCGTTAAATTATAATTTCGCCATGGCACAATACTTTATGTACTGTTGGTGTCATTTCTTTCCAAGGATATAAAGAAACATGTATTTTAGATATTTCTGTTGCATATTGTACAAATCGAGCAGAGTTAATTTTGTGCTTACTATTAATTGCCATTAATAGTATGTTAGTCCTTTCAAGTAACTCTTTATGAATACCAGTTATTTTTGATGTAGCTTCGAAATTTCCGAAATACCTTCTTGCTGTGTTTCCATCATTTGTATTACCACCAGTCGGCAGAGGTTTGTCGATGTTTAATCCCGTCTTTTCTCTGAATTCATTCTGGATTCTACTTTTCTCAGATATTCTAAGTGTTTTTAAATCCTCGTTGTTTCTTTTAGGTTTTGTTAAATTTTCTGGCACACTTCTATACTTTAAATCATATGCTATGTGCTGAAAATGCTCCATGAACCGTATTTCGGCGTGAAGTGGAGATATTCCGAATGACAGAAATTCTTCATTAATACTCCTTACTTTACCAATATCCGAAAATTGTGATTTCGTCTCTTCACTTAGTGAGCATTTCCAAAAAGAAGATGTTTCCGTAATGGCATTACTAACCTTTCCATCAATCATTGTTAGACTAAGTTGAAAGGATATGTCGAATGTGTATTGGTTTATGGTTATTGAAAGAGGTTGTAAATCATTTATTTCATCTTTAAAATATTCCACTTAATCCTTTGTTGTTGTCTTCGACTCCCGTGTGTATTCGAACCAAATAGGTCTGCAAAAATGTTTTGATGCTGGAGTGATGTTAAGCCATATATCTTCAAATGAGTTTTTACACTTTGATGAAGATCGCTTTAAGGAATAAGATCGCATTCTTAATGGCACCAAAGATGCTATAAATACGCTTTTATAATCCGCCATTTTCTTACTTCCACTAGCATGCTTGTATTCACGAAGGGCTGATAGTCCGTCACATCCTCACTTACAGGTTAATACAACGTCGCTGTTATTTACTTTTTCTAACTGATCTGCAGAAAAATCTGCAACTATCCTGGTAGCTGCATTCTCAAGCAAAGAAGATAGCTTCCTTTTCGGTAACCGAAATAGATGGTAAAATAGTTTAGTTTTTTTTCTTAAATATCCTTGTGTGATGGTAGAATTGAGTGTCCCTTTTCAAGCAGAGCTTTTCTTAAAGTTTGATATTTGTTTCGGCTGAGGTCCAATTCAAGCATTAAAGCAATTGCTTCTTCTTCTGTAAAATTGGATTGTGATGTTGGAGTAGGTACAATTTCGGCAATAGGTTTAAGACGATTTGGTGATGCAGTTGGCAGTATTTCAGCAATATTAATTGCACTCTTAGGTTGCTTCTCCTTTTTTAACATTTCTTTGAATGTATCAGAAACTTATTCATTCGAAATTATAGAAAGCTTATGGGCCAGTCTTTTCTTCTTAGATCTTGTACTTAAATCATCATATGTCTTGCAGGGTGCTCCAGTTGATATTTTGCACGCCGATATTTCTATATCAGTATCCATCCAATAGAAATGTTTAATTTTTAATCTGTTAGTACGCTGATTCAAGGACTTCATTTTTACGTCATACAACTTTAAAAAGCTCTCTATCTGAGATTTACCAATGACGTTGACTTTTGCATGATATGTAGTTTTTATGAATTCTACTATAGCTTCCAAACGATTAAGATCATTTTCAGATAAACTCCACAGAACACACCACAATTGTTATAATGTTGATAAGGATTAGCTGCGCATTTATATATATCTATTCGATATATCGCACAGGTACATATATTTACAGGTATTCTGTGAATTAGGTAAAATATCTGAAAGAGTCAATTTGGAAGAGTACCTATACCGAATTCATTGATATTATATGTTGCTGTTAGGTATCACCGGAAAGGATATTACCTGTGCATTGTCACTAGCTCATAAAAATATAGATTTTGAACCATCAGTAATAGATAAATGCTGCAGCTAGGTATCACCGGAAAGTATACCTGTACATTGCCACTATATCATAAATATAAAAATTTTTAACCATCACCAATAGATAAATACATTTGTTAAATTTAGGTAAACACCATAAATGTAAACTAATAAAATACTTATTGATTATGTTAAAATAGACATTTTTTGTTTGTTTTGTTATTTTAAATTCATTAATAGAAATATATGAATGCTTAGAATGTGTATAGAAATATTCATAATTTTCTTAGTAATTATTCACGCAAAACTAAAGTCAAAAGTTGCAAGTTTGTAAAAATATAGTCATATATACAATAAATTGGAAATATAAAAGTTTAAAGGCGCATATTTCTGAAATGAGGCATGATATTGACTTGAATTTTTTGAAAAAGATCGGAAATTATATATGCTAAAGGATAAGCTTAATTTGGAATACATATTTTTAAAATTTCCTTCGCTATTTAAAAATAAACCAAACAAAAGTCCCAATTTGGGGTTTTTGGAGAAAATACAAATTTTTTGATTGTAATACATATTTGTTTATAAATATATCTTAATGAAATTTGCTGGAAATATGGATCTTATTAATATAAATAAAAGCGCGTTAACCAAATTTCAATTACGGGTAGGGTTTTCCTGAATTAACAAAAAACTAATGAAAATTCCCAAAAATAGGATTTTTTACATTTTTGGCTATAGAATCCACATTTTCCCGAAGTCCCGCAGATTTTGATTTAAAACTTAACAACATATTGAAGATTCTTAAAATATATTCTGTTTGTTGATTCGTGCTTTGGGATTTGAGAAAATATGGTCTAAAATCAAAACTTTCATATAAAATGGGTCGAATTCGGGAGGGTATGTACCATTGAGTTGTTGCGCTTGTTTTTTTGTCTGAGAGTTTTCTATGAGAAGTTACCTTTCAGAAAAGTGCAAAATTATTATATATTGCTAAGGAAAATTTTATTTTAGATAAAAAATAGTGTAGATACTTTTTCGGCTAAAAAAAACACAAAAAGTCGTCTATTTTGCAATTTTCAAATTCAAAATCGTTTTTTTTTTGGACTCGGTAAAGATATCGAATTCAATTTTTTTTATTCAATAGATAATTTTGTTCTTTAACTAGTTGAGAAAAAAACTAATAAAATCGGTCGGAAATACTAGGATATATATGAAAAAAAACTGGAACAAGGTACCTAACTTTGAGCCCCCTTAGGTCCGCCCCTGAGGGGTTTGTTGTGCCCCCATTGTACTCTCCTCTGCTACGCCTATACAAAATTTCATGAAAATTCAACCAGCCGATCAGAAGTTACAGAGTTACTTCCAAAAAATTTCGATTCTGCCCCACTGTGCAATGTTACAAAAAGAAATAACATTAATTTCGATTTTTTATCTACTTATTCTACATTTCTTACTAACTCAAACTAACAAAATGTCACTTAAAAGTTAGTTTTTGGATAAATATAAAGTTACCAAAAACTGTCTCCCATTAGTGTTTTCAAGATGTTATTTTCCTGATAGTAAAAAATGTTACAAAAACAAATAACATTAATTTCGATTTTCGACCTTCTGAAAGTAAAAAACGATTCGATTGTATTTAAATTAAAAACAAAAAAACGTGAAGAAGGCGATGATACTTAGTTGACATGTTACTTTCAAAAGGCAAGCAATCGATTTTTTTTTAATTTTAAGAAAAAAAAAAGAAGAGTGATAGTGAGATAAAAATGATATATATATATATATATATATATATATATATATATATATATATATATATAAAGTGAATACTGTTTAAGATGAAAACAAAATGAAATATTGTGAAAAAAATTTTAAAGAAATTTTAAATTAAATTAATTAAAAAATAAATTAAATTAATTAAAAAATAAATTAAATTAATAAAAAATTAAATGTTTTCAAAAATTCATTTTGACAATTTACTTTGAAAACAACAAATAAATTTGGATTTATTTCTTGTTTTTAATAATATAAAATTTCGAAATAAATAAAAAAGTTGCGTTTCGCTCATAAAAATATGTATATTTTTATATGTAGGTTCATCAAACCTTTCAACTAAATTTTTAAAGTTGTTAGGCTCTTTGAAATCAAAAGTATCCTGTTCCAATTTATCAACAAATATCTATAATTTTTTTACTAAGGTAAGTTGTTTTAATTTTCTTGTTTCTCATAAATTATTATTTCATATCTGCCGTAAAAAAATCTGCTCCTCCACCACGTTTTTACACAATTCTTTTTTCTTTTCTTCGATTTTTTTTTAATTGTTTAAAATGAAAAATTGTGAAAAACTTTAAGATTTTTGTAGAAGGAATCCCACAAAACAAAAAAAAAAAAACTGAAAATCTTAAATATGTGATTTTTCACATTTTCCCCTATAAATTCACATTTTTCTGGAGATTATGATTCAAAACCCTTAAAAACATATTATGGATTCCTATATTGCAAGAAGGCCTATAACGTATGCTATGTCATTTCTCGAGTGAATTTTCGTTGTAGAAGAGTGTATTATTTCCTAAATATGAAAATTTTAGGTATAGGTTGTTGTGGTAAATTTCCTATACCACCACTACTCCCGTGGATTCGCGCCTGATTTCAATACTTATTTCCTTATCAGCAAATTGGTGTAATTTTATATTTAAAAAATTCTTCTCTTAACTTGAATATTTAAAGTCAGATATTCCTAAGCACAACTAAAACCGATTTTGAATAACTGTAAATGACTCTAATTCGTCACATAAAAAAAGCACTTAATAGTGTCATTAAAAAAGTATCAAAACTGCGATACAGTTTTGCCCGAACGATGACATTTTTTCAATAGGAAAATAACTTCTTTTTCTTTTACTATTTTAAAATAAATATGGTTAATGTTTAGTCAAAGTTTGGATAGTAATGTTGATAGTATTAAGTTAGAATTTCGACAGAAGTAGTAACTTTTTATGTTCCTCAAAATGACTCCAATTTTACACATTAAAAAGTACCTAATAGTGCAATTAAAAAAGTATTAGAACTGCTGCACACTTCTTCCCGCACGGTTACTCTTTAGTTCAAATTTGGGTAGAAAATTTTTGCAGGTTGCATACATACATACAAATAAAAAATACTCAAGTGCTACATTTAAAATTGTGTAACAAAAATATTACAAAACCGTTGGATTTCAAGTTCATTAAATATATAAAAATAGTTCACTGAAAAATTTACTCTCATTTTTAAAACATAATTCATAATTCTCCCTCTCAATTTCCTAATATAACATTAAGAGAAAATTGATCATGAACATACCCAAAAAAATCAAATATATCTTCATTAATGTTAAAAACCTTTCGCAATTTTAATTTTTATATATAAACAAAAAAAGAAAAAACAATTCTCAAGTTTATTTTTCCACTTTACAAAAACAAATATAACCATATAAATATAGATAAATAAACCAAAAATATTCCAACACTACATATCCAAGTCATCATTTTTTAATTTCAACACAATTAAAAATGTAAAAAAAAAAATTAAAACAAAAATTGTTTCTCCCTATTAAATTGTTTGTATGTACTTTAACATAACTATATATATATTATTATACAAAAATAAATTCATTGGCTTTCAATTTCATAAAAGCAAATTCCTCTTCAAAATTCTTCTTCTTTGAAAATAAAAACATTGTTTGGTCACAAGGAGTGTTGTGGATACACATATATATTACTGATGTAAATAAAATTAATTCATTAATCCATAAAGAAAATCCCGGATTAGATAAAAGAAAAAAAATATTGAAGGATGGAAAAAAGTGGAGCTTTTTGGAAAACTTCATATAGATGTATTTAATCAACGAAAGTATTTACTTATGTCAATCTTAAGGTTACATTAAATTTGGAGAAACCAGAATTTTATATTTTAGAAGGTGGGGTTAAAAATGAATCTCATATACTTGAATTTTGACCCTCATAATTATTAAGAATATCGATTTGAAATGTAAACATAACAAGGGAATAAAATATACATTGACGTTTTCTTGGTCAGGAGATGGTTTACATCCACCTAGATTGGGGGCGAATTACATTCGCCTATGTAACTTTTTTCATTTCAGATGTTTCGGAGGTCGATGGGGTAAAGGACGGAACGAAATGTTTCAGTGGTCACAGGAGGAAAAGCATTCAGGTCAGGGGCAGATGGTGGGTTTGATCTTAAATGGATATGCTAGCCATTTAAGGGTTAAGTATGAGAAAAACGCAGCAGAGAGAAAAGCCGAGTGAAGACGCCAAGGCCTACATAGTCACAGTTGAGCAGGCGAATGCCAGAACTGACGAATCACGGTAGAAGCGAGAAACACAACATCAGAGAGAGGAAGCAGCAAGGGGAAATACACAGGAGTGTAGGAGTATCAGCAAAGCTGAGGAAAGATTCAAACACAGCAAGCAAGAAGGAGACAAAGTAAACAAGCCACATACACAGACACTCTCACACAAATCAACTGTTACAGCAGCGAGCATAAAGGAGATAAAAGAAAGGAAGGTTCGATGCAACAACCGCTATCGGTTCAAACAGAGTGCAGGAAAACTATAATAATATTAGTTTTAAGAAATGTATTTAAGCTAGTTATGAAATGTATTTAAGCTAGTTATGATCAATCTTTTCTCTTTTTGGTGCTACACAGTAAACAAGGCAGACGTGGTGAGTAGCAGGTTAATAAAAAAGAAAAAAAAAAAATAAAAGAACTATCAGAGCAGTCTTAAGGAAAAGAAAAATAAATAAAGTTAGTTTGATTACATCAATTCAACGCAGGGTATACTGATTTACAGTAAGTGAGATTAAAAGCTTTCACAAGATTTGCAATCTGGTTGAAGTGGTAGGAGGTAAGCACTGCTCAGGGCCAAGTGATAGAATATTTTCTTGAAAGTTTTGACTCAGAAAATACTGGGACTACAGAAATCTCGGATTACATCCAAGATTAAAGAATCAATAGGAGATAGTAAATAGGAGGTGTAGAACCTCTTAAAGAAACACAGAAGCTTCACGAATCAGCACTTTCTCAACAAAGAAGCTTTCAGTTTGTAAAGGCTCAATAAATAATGTTTGTGAAAAAAGAAAATACATATATAAAGTGAGAAAAAGAAATAAAGAACACGACTGAGTTTACCCTAGCTGCAAACTTAAATTCAGTGTACAATCTCCAGCACAGCCAATAGAATTTAACTATAATAAAAGGGAATATTAAGTGATTTAAAGGTATCCATCACTTTGATAAGGGACATCAAATTACAAAAGAACTATTTGATAGCGGATATTTTTACTATCTTTTGACATAACATCAGATCATAATAATAATTCTAATTGCCTAAATTTAATAATCAAGGAACCATTCGAATAGAAGCACGTTTCGGAAAACCTATTATAGAGGCAATTACCTGCTTAGTATGTTGTGAATTTGACAGTATAATAGAAATTGATAGGTTTCGCAATATTATACAAACATTATAAATTCAATCAATATTATAAATGTTTTAAATTCAAATAATTACACTAAAACACCATTTAAAGGAGTTTTCGCTAGTAATAAATTACCCAAAACATCTGTTGCAAAACCTTCTTTTTATATTGCCAACACTGATCCACTCTATACGCCCGGGCAGCATTGTGTTGCTCTTTATTTCCCTTAAAATAAATCAGCAGATTTTCTTAGTTCTGCAGGGCAACCTCCAATAAAATCATTTCATTTCTAATTCGAAAGTCTATTTTTATTTATTTATATAGAAATACATAAATAAAACAAAAAAAAAAAATTTAAAAAATATATATTTTATCTTGTGGTTATTGTAAGTTCCTCTTCAACATTTAGCAAAACTTCCATAGAAATTTTATCCTGACCATCATGTAAAGGAATGAAAATTGGAACGTATATGGGCGGAAGTATTAAGATTTCCTGTATTTCGATATGTTCCTTTTCTGAAGTTTTCCTGAAATTAATTTCAATATTGTTCGAAGCATTAACTTTCTGCTTTTATTTTTCATGAATGTCAATTAAATACTAATATCATATCTCAAATTAAAAATGAATATGTATTTAACAATGTTAAATATAACAATTATTTCTTGATATATTCATAAAAAACATTTTATTACTTTTTTCAAAATTAAAATTAATTTTCCTCTACTTATTTTCTTCTGATAATAAATAATATTCCATTATAAAATTATGTAGTTTGGTTTTGAATTTTTTGTGTCTTCCACAACAGCAAATATCAGGGCCCACGGTTACTCTATCTTTCGACCATTAGCAACTTTTAAAGTGTAATCCGTATTTAGATAGTATTGGTTCCTTATTAAAATTCCCAGCTTTATACAAATATTAAATACTCTTGCAGTATTTTTTATGTTAAAAAATAAAATAAAATAAACCATCAAAATCTTCAAGGAATTTTCGATTTTTTATATATGATATCTTTATTGTAGAGCTTCTTCTTTACAAATATTTAAATTTTTCAAAACAATAACACATATAAAATTTAGTAATTTTATTAATTAAGAATTTCTGGGTATTTTACTATTTTCCAAACTGAAAAATTTCAGAAATACTTTAACATAACTAGATACATATTATTATACAAAAATAAATACATTGGTTTTCAATTAAAAAAAAATAAATAAAAAATAAATAACACATAAAAGAAAAAATTAATTCATTGGTTTTCAATTTCATAAAACTAATTCCTCTTCAAAAATCCTCTTATGGGGATCCCATAGGGAGGAAAAAAGCGCCAGAACCTACCCAAATATACTACTTTATTAATATACTTTTATGTTTATTTTTTTATTTAGAATATTTCAATTTAAAATTGGTAATCTCAAGGCTTTTTTACCTACGTGTTTCTACCGAATGTATTAAATAGAAAATATGGTAACATTCAAACATTTAAATGTAATAAATTATTATAAATATTTTATTTATTAAAAGAATTTACATAAAATTAATTTAATGTTTATATTTTTATTCGTTTTTTTTTCAATAGCAATGAACAAATGTTTACTGATGTGGCAAATTACACAGGTCAACAAAGGAGCAGCGTTGCCAAAAACATTGACTAAAAAAATCATCATTTGAGCGATTAAAAATCATAATTTTGCTATAAAAATCATCAAAATTATAATTTTGTTAGACAAAAAATAAACAATTGGTAAAAAATTTTTTTGAAAAAAAAAAATTAGAAAAAATCGAAAACTGCAGAAAGTATTAAAATTTATTTATTTGTAGTGAAGCTACATATCATGTGAATTAAAGTAGATATGGATCATGAAAATCGATGCATGCCTTACGTTTTATTTACAATTAATCGTATCGCATATTTACAAGCACTGTAGAAAATGGTGTAATGAAAATACAGAACATAGAAACACAGGTGTTTTGAAAAAAACCTCTATGACATTTTTATGATCTCCAGAATTAAAAAAAAATAAGTAATAAACAAATGGTTGTTTCATTCTTACGATTGCGGTAGCAAACTAATAAACGTTAAATATGCCTGCTGAAAGTAGGCACTTCCAGAATCTTGGATGCAACATAAGCATCAAAGTACAGTCACTTAGATCGTTTTCCTAAAAATCTAGGATATTTAAGTGAGGAACAGGGTGAACAATTCCATCAAGATATCGGGACAATGGTGGAACGACACCAGGGTCGCTGGGATGCACACATAATGGCTGATTTTTGCCGGAGTATTCAGAGCAACACTTCGTTATTCAACAAGAGTAGAAAATCGAATAAATGAAAATTCCAGAGATTGTAGTTTATAATAATTATTTATTTATTTTCTTATCTTATTTCTTATAATAAATTTAAATAATAAAATATACATTTTTTACTGTTTAATACATTTAAACTCATCCAATTCAAATGTTTTTCCGAAGAATAGAATCAGTATTGTAGGGTTTTGCCAAAAAATTCACGAATGTTACTATGTAATGCATTTTCGATGTGAAAACTTTTACATAGCATGGGGAAAATGTTTTCAAAATTCAATAAATCGAAAGAAGAATATTAACTACTTAATTTTATGTATATCAAAAAAAAAAAAAAAAACAAATTTTGTGAAAATGAGCGAATTCACTTAATTGCGAATAAATTCGAAAAGAATCAATCGATTTTTATGATCGATATCTCATTTTGTTGCTATTACATGTAGCTTTGCGATAAAGTAATAAATCTGAATAAGATTGAAGCGCAATATATAAAGGTTATGTAAATTTAAATTTTTCTAAGTTTATTTTAATAATATCAAACTAACCCTTTTTGAGTTATCATTAATTATGTGAAGAAACGTCTAAAAATTTATAATTTTTCTTAAAAATTTAAAAAAAAGACTCCATAGAATTTACAATTTGGAAAATTGTATAGTCGTTTTTCAAGCCTATAATTTTTTTTCGATTTTGTTGGCTTGTGTTATTTTGAGGCATTCATTCAGACATCTTTGTGCTTCTTTTTGTCAATATATTCACTGTTTTCATTTTCTGCAACTATAATTTCTTCCGTATTTGCTCTAATGTTGCTTAGTTTTTTTTTCTACAAGTAGAACAAATTATTGAATTAATTGGGACAAATATAATTTTGTTATCAATCGAGAACAATTATGATTTTTGCAATTATCTTAGTTTTCAAATAGATGACAACTAAAACAAAGACAAAAATTGGCAATCATAAAGTGAAAGTTTTAATATACACCCAAAATATGAATTTTACGTCAATGACAAAATTAATACAAAATTTAAATTTTTTGAATTTTTACATGAAAATTGTTATTTTAAAATTGCTTTTTTTTATAAATTTGTCATTAGTCGTAAAGTCCCCCGTAAAGAACACGGGGGATATTTTCAAATTTTAACTTTCATAATTTCTATATCGCACCCTAAATACTAAAGGGTCACAACTCAAAATTCTTAAATTTTCAGGAGAGCCAAAAAACTGTTTATGTAAAAATGGTGCTAATATTAAAAAAAAAATAGTTCCCTTATGAAAAAAGTCCAATTTGAAGAAAGTTTTGCTATGCTTTTTTCAATTTTATATTGCATTTGTGGAAATAAAATATATTTTTGAGTTACGACCTTTTAACTGAAATTTTTTCGTTTGACTAGTGATACTATCTCAAGTTGTGCCTCTTTAACTGATAAAATGCTTTAATTTTTTAAATTTTCTATTCTCTAACTGAATAGCAAACAGAAAAATAAGAAAATTCACAAAAATAATATTAATGCATGTTTTTATTGAAACATAAAGTATTTTAAATTAAAGCTTTATTCATGTAATTACAAATTAAAGTACATTTCAAAATAGGTGATTATAATATTTTAAAAAATATACTTTTCAAAATTTTGAGTTTTTAAATGTTACTGAAACTAAGTAATTAATAAGTATTTATAATATGACTCGTAAAAGTTTTTGGGAATGTGATTTTTATTAACCAGTTCTTTTATGTCCCTTTGTTTTACTTGTGTAAGCAATAGCCTTTCCGAATAAATCGAGCATAAGCTAAAATTGATAATGGTAAAAAAGCGGTAAATATAAGTAAGTACAAAATATTTATCAATACTTACTTGATGCAACTCCAAGGCTTAAAAGGCTTCAAGTTGTTCCTTACACACACTTCTTGAAAGTTGGTTTCTTTGTAAGATGTTTTATAAAAAAATTAATTGGAATTTTCTTTGTTAATGTGGAGGACTTTAATATCATGCTATATAACTTTCTGATTGTCTTCATTTGTGGAAAAATTTTGACCCCACTCTTCTTGTAGAGACTTTAAGTCATAAAACATTTCATGTGATAATTCCCGAACTTTGTATGGTGGGCCAGTCTTTTTAGCAGTTGCTATGAGACTTGTGTATTGGTCTGGCGTATATAAGGGGTTACTATTTAAATTCCTTTTTACTTGCTTTTCAATAACGCTGTGCACATTGTCTCCTTCGTTTTGGGAGTGACCTTTAATAAGATACTTATGCGTAATACTTCGCAGATTATACTTATGTACTGCATATGCATACATTGAAAGCATGTACTTATTTTTTTTTTTTTTGTTGTCCACAGCAGTTGTCAGAATAGAAAATTAAATCTAAATCTTGAGCATTTTTTGCCTTTTGTACAAGATTCTGAATATATAAAAGCACACAGGTTCCGATCTTATTACTCACGCGTTTTCCTTCTACTTCAGTCCAAAAAAAGCATTCTACGTACTTGGCGCTGAGATCACTAACTGTAAAATTGTAACAGTTAATTTTGCTTTTGTAGTAAAAACAAGAAGTAAAGCCTTTTGGCAATGGTAAAACAGCTTGTAAGTCATACACAGCTACATTGCTTTTTTTCTTATCAACATCTTTTTCTCTTCTGCATAGCTCCTTTTCTTCTTGATGTGTAGTGTAATTTTCCATCAAATTTTGTTTCTCATTTTCATTTGCATTTAGGAAAGATTCGCAAAGATCACACTGATCTTTTTTTTTTTGGTTTGAAAAAGCCAATGTTGAATTCTGTACCAAATATTATATAAAACATAATTTTACTCCCAAACTCTAAATTTTCAGATTCTTGAGATTCTTTATAGTCTTGGTATAGATCTGCAATACTTTTACTGTTTTCAATGAATTCTCGTGAAGTTTTAGCACGTAAGTAATGAGACTCGATTCTTAGAATATTTTGAATAAATTCTCTCTTACTTTTTTTGATTTCAGAGCTTACTGTAGGATGATTGTCATGTTTTCCACGAAGGTCAAGCTCAACGAAACCTGCTTTGTTCATTTTTTAATTACTGTTCCTATTACTTTTTCATTTATGTCAAAAGTTGATTTAAAAAAAGTCTTACACACTCTAATAAGCTCTGAGTTGACCGTAAAGATAAAAGCATTATTAAGATTGCGAAGCCCACCTGTGCAGGAGTATCCGAATTTTGGTTTAATTGCTTTCATATGGCTAGCTAAAAACTCTCGCTGTCTTTGCAAGTCACAGCAATCCCAATATTCTTTAAAAATTTTATGACGCGACGATTCAGAAATAAGTTCAGTGCATCGAAACCGGCACTTTTCTCCGCAGGGTGGCCGTATACACCTAGCACTTATTTTTTTTTACTTTGAAAGTGATGTATAAGAGAGTCCGGCGTTTCTTAAAGATTTTTGTTTCTGTTGTTTCTTGTTTTGAAATGTATATTTACTACGTGTTCTCTGCCTATTTAATCTTTGTTCGCCTTCTTTTTGTGAGCATTCTTCCGAGGTGCTACTTTCAGTTGTTTCGGTCACACAAAATTCACTTCCAGAGATACTAAATGCATCTGTACTACTATCGTCCATCTCTCTAGGCATGTTGAAATCAGTTTCCATTGTATCTGAAAATTTTTCATGGTTTGGGTACGACATGCTAGAATCAGTCTCCATTGCAGTTGAATTATATTCAAAATTTGGGTACGACAAGCTGGAATGAGTTTCCACTATAGTTGAATAATGTTCAAGGTTTGGGCACGTCATTTTCATCTAAAAGGTCGCAACTGGAAAATTAAATTTTGCATTGAAAATAATGCAAGATTTTACAAAAGGAATTCGCAATAGACAAACAAACAAATTTTTAATTCCAATATAATTAACATTTCATTTGTTTCCTAATTTAAAATATGACAATTTTTGATAAAACTTTCGATAATCGCAATTATTTAATCAAAAAATGCGCATAAAAAAATACTACATTCAACTGAACTCACCTTTTTCAATTAAAGAAGCGCAATGCAAAATAATGCACCACAAAATTTATCACTTTTTACAACAATAGGGGCGAAACTCAAAATAACACCCTTTATCTGTAACAAAAGTAATCAGTTGTGCATAAGCAGATTGACTTAACTAAAAATAATTCTCTTTAGTTAATCGTGCAGAAGCAATGCAATTAACATAAAAACAGACATAACGGGATTTTTCCAGTTAAAAAAGATAGTGATTGAGAATGAAATTTTGTAAGTAGCTAGAGATGTGAAATGAGAATTGATTTAAGAAAAAAAGTCATTTTTGAAAAATTTTGAGTTGTGACCCTTTAGTATTTAGGGTGCGATTTTGTACATAATCGAATTTGAAAAGAAATAAAAATGTGAAATTTAAAATGTTTACTCAAAAAAACCGAATTTGTTTTACTAAAAGCAAATATTTTTCACATCCCCTCATGGTCCCATTCTAAATTTTTTATACATTGTTACTGACACTATTGTCCATCATGGAGAAAAAACTTATTTCATAAGAACAAAAGAAATGATTGTTTTGTGAATTCGATAACTAATATACAAATACCAGATTTTCAATTTTAAAATTTGTTGAATTAGAAAAAGAAAATTTGTCCCAAATAAAAAAAAAATGTGGTGGCATCATAATTTCAATTTTATTTGAAATGGTAACAAAAATTATTTGTCTAATTTAATATTAAGGAGCGATATGTTTTATTCCAAGTATTGATAGACACAGATATAAACTTCGAAAAAAAACACAGCTTACGTAGTTCCTAGTCAACGTAAACAACGAGGGATTAATTCAATTATGGATCAATATTTGCACTTTGGTGAAAACATTAAATTTTTGGTAAAAAATGAAAAATACGACCTATTCTTAGTTAGTTTTTTTTTTTAATATTTTCTCTTGAAAATGAATTTTTTTTTTGGTTTAAAAGTGATTTGAAAATAACTTTTGATATCAAATTAAGAAAACTTAATTTTTAAAAGTATGCATTTATTTTTATTTTATTGATTTCAGAATAATTTAAGAGTAACATTTGATTTCAAAATAAAAATTATAATATATTTAACGCTTTTTCTTAAATGAGCCTAGATTAGAATTCAAACTTAAATTTAATAAAAACGTTGGTCAATGTTGCAACATTGTTTGCAAAACATCTTTCATATCAAACATTGCAATGAAACCTTATAATCAAACCTCTGCTCTGACTTGGTGTTAAATTATGACACAAAAATTGTGGTGGGTCGTACTCGAGTTGTATGTAACGTCTCAAGCGAATAAGGCTTGTGAGAACCTCTGTTTTAAGTGTTGACTATTTTTTAAGTTTTTGTCCAGAAAATTACTGTAAGATAACGATGAATCCGGGAGCAAGATTTTTCTTTTCATTAGCAAATGTTTAAATATATTCGAGTATTGTATTACCTGTTAAGCAAGTTGCTTTTACTTTTATTAGAGCAAGACATAAATAGCTCTAAGAATAATATAATTCTATCGTTTAGTAAAAAACAAAAACTATCATTGTAACTGAAAGAAAGAAAAGACTCAATAAAATAAATTAAATCAATTAATAATTACTTACTTGTTTTTTATACATACAAACATGGTGGAAATAGAAAGTATGCTTAAGAGCCCAGCTGATTTTGAATTCGCCGCAAATTATTACTACGAAATGTCACCGTTTGTTTAAACTTTTTGTAGATATTTTTTCTGGTAAATTTTTGTAATAAAAATTATGAATAAATATAAATATTTTGTAATAAAAATATAATATTAATACTTTTTTGCAAATCTTATGTAAAAAAGTAATTAAATTAAAACAATTCCTTTAATTTTAACTGAAATGACTGTATTTTGTTTGTTTTGTTTTTTTTTTTTTATAATTAAAACGGATGACAGCAGTTCTGCAGCAATAAAAATACGGCAAATTCGTCAATGTATTTTGTTTTTGTTAAAAATACTCTGAACTGTCAAAGTATGTTTTGATAGTTCAGGTTACAATAATAATAAAATTCTTGAATTCAACGGAATGCAAGTCTTACAAATTAAATAATTAATGAATTTATTTTCTATCAATATTAATTAATTTTCATTCAATGAATACAATTTTTACCACTTGAACAACAAATTTTAAAATAACGGAAACAAAAAATGTGTATACATAAACAACTACCGACAGATGTAGGGGATGGCGCCAATAAGAAAAAGAAAAAAAAAAATAAAATAAAATAGCAATAATAATAATCAACTAATTAAGTATTGTCACCTATTTTATTTCGCTATGAACAGAAGCTATCATTTTTTTAAGCAAGTATTGCTTGCTATTATATATAATTTTATTTTTTGTGTTTATATTTTTGTAGTTTGGAAAAAATGTAGATTATTTTTTTAAATATTAAAAAAGGCTACCCTATAAGCAAAATAATAGATGAAAAATTTTATTGCCGCAATCATCATATTCATAATGCGGAAGTTTCCCACATCGGGAGAGATTATGTGTCACAGGCGACACATCTAAGCAATAAAATAAATCATTATGCTAAAAAAAAAAAAATAGCCAATATTGATAGATAATCAACTAGGTGTAAAAAAGAAGATACCGCCAGTAATCTTCTGAAAAATGTAAAAATATAGAAAAATTATCATTAATAAAGCATGCATTCACATAAATCTTCTTGCTAAAAGACAAACTAATTTCTTCAATATTTTTCATTTTTGAACAATTTTTCGACAACTGAGAAAATTGTGACTGAAAAATAAAAGTATTGCATTATTTTTTCCAGATGATATCAATGGGATATTATTAATTCATTGCGGAGGTGATATTACCTTATTTAAAAAGGGCGACATATTGAGAATAAAAATAACTAAGAAAAAAAAAATTAAATATTATATATATCTTCTTGTTTATTGCCTCATTTTCTTTAAACTAATAAAAATACAATATTAGAAAAATGTTGCTATGATGATTTTCGTCCAAATAATAAAAGGATATTAAATTTCTTCTAAAAAGATATATTCCAAATGTTTGTAGTTTTTTTTTCTATGTTGGTAGAGTGGTATTGTTACGTTTTTGCTTTTTCGAAAAACGTTGATTTATTTCCTTTAAATAAACCGGGAGTTCTTTTACTTACAATTAATAAAACACGTCCCTACAATTTGCTTTTAATTTCAAAAACACAGCTCTTTATTTACGCTTTAAAACACACACGTTATATTACACAACTGAATTGCAACGACTGCCAAACTTTACTACTGAACTGCGACTTAAAAACTGACAGACTTTACAAACTACATCTGCTTATATGCTAGTGATTAATTCTCTACAACCCTGCCAGCATTTGGAAAAGAGTTTTTTCTTCCATCACTAGAAATATTTTGGTACTTTTTTGACGTACTTTTTTACATTTCTAAATGATAGTATTTCGACACCGAAAAAATGCACTAAATAATGTCATCTAAAAAGTATTAGAACTGCGGCATATTTCCTCCCGAACGGTGACTCTGTTATTAACTACATGAAGTGTTGCTTGAGTTCAAATTTTGATAGAAAATGTTGGCAGAGAATCTTCTAGTAACATCAAGAACCATATAAGAGCTTACCTACAACAAACGTAGCCACTCACTAAATACGCAATAATAATTTAAATACTTATCTTTATATACCCGACAATTTTTATTTTCATTGTATTTAATTTACAGTCACTTCTGAATTAACTGCCTGTTTTTATAACACGAGCGCAAAAACGACTCGTCTAATTTACATTTGAAACAATAACAAAATTTCAAAATTTGTTTTTGTTTTAAATGTAAGTTAGACGAGTCGTTTTTGCGTTCGTGTTATAAAAACAGGCAGTAAATATAATATATTAAAAAAATAATCACAATCCTCACAGAGTTTTAAGAAAATGTCTTAAATTTCTATTTGTTTTAGTTTTCAATACCAAAAATAGAAACTCTATTCTACAAAATAAAAATAAATTCTACAAAATAAAAATACAAAAAATATTTTTCTAATTTGTGCAAAATGGTCCCGTATTTCAAATAAAAATCTTCTAATAGTGTTTAAAAAATAGTAAAATACAATAATATTTTGGGAATATACAGTACAATTTCTGTGTTTTTTCGTTTGTTTATAGTTCTCCTCTTCGTATATGTGAGAAAGAAATATCAAGAATAGAGAGTATGCCTACTTTGGTAAAGGGTATGAAAGCTCTATCTTGATTTTTTTTTAATTAGGATATTATGAAATGCACATTTTTGGGGTAACATGAAAAAACTCCTAAATAAGTCCCAGCAAAAAGATGAAATAATTCCCAAACATTTTCCACACAAATTGGGTTTTATTTCATTATGAAATAATAACCAGTGGGTTGGAACTTATTTCACTTTTTACACTTATATGAAACTTATTTGTGACATTAAATTATTGATATATTTAAGGCATTTATTAGCGGAAAACACTTATTTCGGGAGGACATTTGTATGGACATTCATCAAAACCACCTATGGTGGTGTATGGTATAATAACTCCCAAATAAAATGACTTCTAACGAAATTTAGTTGGGTGTTATCTCATGTACTTTCATAGTTTGGAGTTATTTCATTTCATTTGGACTTCCCGTCTGTTGGCTTTGAATACCACTGGCTTCGTTAATGAAAGTAATTCCACATCAGGCTCAAGGGTTTTTTCCTCTGTAGTATTTAAAACACCGACTTCGCAAAGCAAATTCTTTTCGCCCGGCCGGCTTTTTATATACGGGCTACTTTGAGCCCGGCAGAAGGCCAGTTATGAGGAAGTAGTTTCATTAACGAATCCAGTTGTATTCAAAACCAACAGACGAGAAATCCTTTTGGATGGCACAAAACACTAGCTTCACTAAGTAAGGCTTCTTACAACTCCGAAACTACAACTTTTTTTCTTATTATGATAAAACTCCCAAATGTTTGGAATTATTTCATTTATCCGTTTTTAGTTATTTCATTTTCTTCATTTTTATTGCGGATAATTTCATTGGGAGTTATTTTATTGTACCTATTTTTTGCGACTTTAAAAAGATCCTCCCCTTGAAAATTTTATCTACAGATTTACGGAAAAGTAAAATAGTTTTAATTAGGATATAACAAAGTTTATTAAACCGCTAAAATTATATAATATAAAAAGCTTTGTGAAATAGTAATCAACATAATAAAACAAATAAATTCTTAAGCTTAAAAAATTTGTAAATAAAACATTTATTATTATAAAAAAATCCATTTTCAGGCTTCCTGAAGTTTTGAGCTGCTTCGACTAAAAACCTTCTTAAAAATTTTACTGGACCATTTTTTCTTCTTTTTAGTTTCACTGCATATTGAATCTGTTGATAACATACTAGTCATATTTTTTGTCTGACATGATGTATGCAGTTGACCGGTAGAGTGAGCACTACGCATTACGATTCCGTCATATTTGCTGCTATCAGTTCGCAGTGTTGAAGGCTTTGGTTTCGATCGTTCTTTTTTCTTAGGCATTTCATTATTGTCTGGTGGAATAATGCTTATGCTAGGAATTTCTGTTGCTGGGCTCGGTAAACTATTGAACTGACATTCCGGTGTAACCAATGTCTTTCGATTTGCACATGCTTTACTGTAAAACACAAAAATATTTATAAATTTTTTATAAATTATAAAATAATTCATGTAATAAAATGCAAAGCCCATCAAGACAGATCTGATGTAATTGATATGAAACTTAGACTAATAGATATGTAACTTAAAAAAACACAAATAAAACAAGTATGAAAGGTATAGTAAATTTATCAGTATTTTTTAATACAAACAAAGGTCGCACATGTGTATTTTTAATTCATATAAAATATTGTTTTTTTTTTTTTGCTTCTTCAAAAGATTAAACAACATCCTTTAATGATTTATTTCTGTTGCAAAATTAAATATTTTGTTTAAAGCAAAACTATAAGTTTAAAATTAAATATTTAAAAACATTTTTTATTGGTTGTTGCAAAAATCCAACAAACATATTTATCAGAATCTCATACGGTTTATTTCTTATCAATTATTACAAAGAGGATGAAAATGAATTTGTAAAGTACACTTTAATTAATCAACTCTGTCAAACCCGACCATATGATAACCTACATCATTGTGTATGTGCATCATTGACCTGTGGCCAATTGTGGACCGATACTTGTATTAAGTTTAAAATAAAACATACTAAAACAAAATATTACGCTGATACGAATATTTATATGAATTTATGAACTTTAGGGTGATTCCCGATAGTTGGCCTTATATGGGAGTTATGGTAAATTATGGACCGATCCTCATAACATTTGGTCCTGTGATTTCAACTTATTTGTGTCGAATATTAACTTGATACTAACATTTA